>JAJLXO010000352.1:0-22796 GCA_030571375.1 Botryozyma mucatilis | reverse complement strand
TTCTACGATTGATTACTTGAGTTTATAAAAATAAATTATTTATAATATCCCATTTAATTTAAAAATTACCTCTTTCATAATTAACCATACATGTATATATTAGTTAAAAGTTTATTTAGTTATAGTTGCCCCCTTGACGAGGAGGGTTACGAAGTAAAGTAGTTCCTAAAGTACCCCTTTGGGAGGGGTAGAAATAGGTAAGAGGTAATATATATGGGTTGGGTATTAATAATATAATTAATACTTGAAGGTATGCTTCAATGTCATTACTGACTCCATAGGATTATTCCTTATGTCACCATATAATAAGTATATATAATACTTACTACTTAGGTAATACCAGAGGCGTCTAATCTCTACGCTTTTACATATTGATTTCTCAAATATGATTTAGTTCGACGATTATCCTATATTAATTCTTATTTTTCAATATAGGGTTTCCCTCGAGTTTGCCTCTATATATATAACTTTTCCTGTAAAGATCTTATCTTACTATAAAAATTTATTTATTTATTTATTTTTTTTTATAATATTATTATAATAATAATCATATTTTAAAATTAATTTATATTCAAATTTATATTTTATAGAAGGTACAATATATTTATAAATATAAGGATATAAATTTTGTACAGATTTAACTTTAATATAAATAGTATATGAGGATCTACTTTTATGTAAAGTACAATCTAAATTAAATTTAATTTTTAAGATATTTATAATAAAAATCAATTCTTTTAAATTAAATGACTGTAAATTTAAATAAATACCGCCACCTTTAACAAAAGAACCATCACACATAATTATATGAGCTAAAGATTCATAATTTAATAAATCATATAAATCATTAGGAATAATTTTAATTCTTCCATTATAAAAATGTTTTCTTAAAATAGTAAAACAAGGTAATGCTCTAGTATAAAATTCTAATTGATTATATGATTTACCTCTTACTCAATCAATTTTTAATTTAGGAGGACTAATACAATAATGTGATAATAATTGATAAACATATAATAAATATTCACTATGAATTATAGATTGTTTTAATCTAAATCTACTATTAGTATCAATTAAATTTTTATTATGAATATTTTTTTTTGAAAGATATTCAATTGTACCATCTGTTAATAAAATACCTATCATAATATATAAAATATTATTAGGAATATTTACTATAGATTTTACAATACTTGTATATATAGGTTTATTAACATTCGATTCTAAATTAGTACCGTAAACCACTAATTTTTTACAAGTATAATTAGGTTTAATATAATATTTATTTGATCTTGGATAAATATTATATAAATTACCTTTATATAAATCAGGCATAATTATATTATTATTATAATCTTTTTCTTTAAATAAAACGAAAGGAAGAGTTATATATTTTTTGATCAACATTATATCCTTGCTAAAGGGATTTTTTAATCAAGAGAAAATTTTAATTCCTGTAGGAATAGCAATAATCATTGTTGCTGATGTGAAGTAAGCTCTAAGATCAGCATCTAATCCTACAATATACATATGATGTGATCATACTAAGAATCCTAATAAACCAATTGAAGCCATAGCATATACCATTGAAACTTCACCAAATACTGGTTTTTTAGAATAAGTTGATACAATATGTGATACAATACCAAATCCAGGAATAATTAAGATATAAACTTCAGGATGCTTTTCAATCGTTATAAACGATTAAATTGGACTATATCTTTATTAAATAATTAATTAATTAATTAATATTTTCATTTATTTTCAAAATTTAATCAAGTTTTATATAATAAAGTATTAGAAGGTTGATTAAAAGCTTTTAAAGCTTTTAATTTAAAAAATTCAGTTACTAATAATAATCTTTTTTGTTTTATAGTTCTAGAAGGAAATAATTTATTATAATTATTAATATAATTAATAATATCTTTTTTTGATAGAATAGATCATTTAAAATAACCATTTTGTGATTTATCAAAATAAATATTACCAATATTAAAAATATTATAATATTCAACATCTTGTAAATATTTATTAGTAACTGAAATAAGTAATTGTGGATGATTATTTTTAAAAGAATAAGTAATTGTACCATCAGCATCAAAAAATCCGGAAAATCAAGCATTATCTTTAGTTAAAAGAATAGGATTAATAAAAAGAATATTTAATAAATTACATACTTTATTAAATTGTACTAATCTTTTAGTATTTCTAATATTACCATTAATAGCATTAACTAATTTAATTATACCTTCTTTATTATGTAATCTATATCTAATAGCTTTTATTCCTGCTCTTAATTTAATAGATCCTCCAAATTTATTTTGAATTTGTCTTAATGTTTTCTCATCTCTTAATTCTATTGTAATTTCACATGAAAGATATTTACCTTGTGAAATACCAAAATAACCATCTCCATCAATTAAACCAGCTAATCAAATACGACCCGCCCCCACCTTTATTAATGGTGGGGGCGGAATCTAATCATTGATTAAATTTATCATTAGTTCCTAATACTAATGAAGAATCGGATAATGAAATTGTTTCTCCTTGACCTCCTTTACTCTTACATCTTTTAAGGATGTGATGATAAGGGAATGACGAAGTAGAAACATTATTATTTAATACTTCTCGTGTAGTCTCTGAGGTATCTACTAAATTAACTTCATTTATATAAAAAATTGAATAATGAAGTTTAGATTTATTTAATCTATTATTGGTTACCGGCTGATTATTATTTTTATTTCACATTTTTACTAATACGGCATTAAATAAATAATGACTTACATTATTTATTATATTAAATAAATTATTAGTAGTAAAATAAATTATTAATAACTTTCAGCATATAGAAAAGTGCATTAATGTTATAATAAACATTAAAGGGCCAATTTGACCGAAGAATCAAAATAAGTGTTGATACAATACTGGATCACCACCTCCTGCTACTTCAAAGAATGAAGTATTGAAGTTTCTATCTAATAATAACATTGTTACTCCAGCTGATAATACTGGTAATGATAATAATAATAAGAAAGCTGTAATAAAAATAGCTCATACAAATAAAGGTAATTTATGCATTGTCATACCATTTGTTCTCATATTTAATGTAGTAACAATAAAATTAATAGCTCCTAATAATGATGAAATAGATGTCATATGTAATGCAAAAATAGCTAAATCAACACTAGGACCTGAATGTGATTGAATTGATGATAAAGGTGGATATACAGTTCATCCTGTACCTGCACCTGATTCAATTAATGTAGATGTAACTAAACATACTAATGCTGGTGGTAATAATCAAAATCCAATATTATTTAATCTTGGAAATGACATATCTGATGCACCAATCATTAATGGTAATAAATAGTTCTATTTATTATAATCTTTCAATTATATTTGGACTATATCTTCAACCTATTTTTTATATAATATGTTTCTTTATAAATTAAAAAGACATATTCATAGGTGTAACACGTGTAGTCTCTGAGGATCCTACATAATAATTAATTAATTATTATTTGGTTTCCTGCGTATTGTCCATTTATTCTACTTCACCATCATCCCCCCATCATTAATAATGGTAATGATGATGATCAAGCTGAATTATTCATAATAATTTTTAATATTATAGTACATTCATAACTTAATTGAATTTTCCATAATATTATATTATGACTTTAGGGTTTTTTCGCATATAGTGTTATAATAATAATATATTTTACAATATATCACGGCAACTATTTAATAGTCCTACCTTCACTCTTTAAACCTTACCTCACCATTAATAATGGTTATTATAAAGTAAAATGAATGAATGAAGAACTTTTAAATAAAGTAATAATAAATAATTTAATTAATTAATTAATTAATGTTCTAAATATGAATTTTTTAAATGATTTCATGTAAATGTAGTTCTAGTTTTATTATAATCTTTACGTAAAAATACACCTAATTCTCAACCTTTATTAAATCCCTCTTTATTAATATAATTAATTAATTTAGATCAATCTTTAAAATCTAAATATTTAGATGATAATAAAGGATATTTATTAAAATAATCTATAACTTTTATATTTTTATGTAAATTAGCTACTATTACTAGATAAGAATAATATACTTTATAAGTATTATTATCATTATTATTATTATTAGATAATAGTAGTAGTAAATTTAATTTACGTTCTCTACTATATAAATTAACATTAAAATATGATGCAATAGTAGACATAATATTAAAATAACAATAACTAATATTATTAGTTAAATCTTTTTTATGATAATTTTGTCTTAATTCTAATCTATAATAAGGTATAACCTTTCCCTTATTAATTGAGGAACGATTCTTAATATTTATTAAATTAATACTAAAATTACCATCTGCATCTGTTATACCTGATAATCAAGCATTAGAATTAATATCTGATATATCTAATGGTTTAATAACAATATTATTATAATCTTTTAATTTATTATTTAGATATTTTTTAAGAGGTAAATTAATATAATTATTAATATAATCTACACATTTTACAAATGCATCATATTTAGGTGTTCTTATATAACCATTAATAATATTTAATAAAGTATATACACCTTTTAAATCATGAATTAGTCATAATACATAATTACGATCTCTTTTTATATATACTTTACCACATTTAGTTAAATTACATAAGTAATTAGCTAATTCATAATCTTTTAAATTAAATACTACAATAATTATAGGTCTATATTTAAGTTTACTAATAGAAGATGAATTTTGAACTACAATAGTTCCATTACCTTCAATTAAACCAGCTAAATAAGAACCTAAATTACATAATATTTTAATATTAGGTGAGAATAAATATTTATTATTACTTTCTTTTTTTTTTAGGCTACCAAATGCACCAATTAAAGCTGGCATTACTAAGAAGAAAATCATTAATACAGCATGTCCAACAACTAAAACATTAAATAATTGATTATTTCCTGCTAAATATTGTTGTCCTGGTGCTGCTAATTCCATTCTAATAATTAATGACATAGCTGTACCAGCCATACCACTAAATAATGCAAAGATAAAGTATAATACTGAAATATCTTTAGCATTTGTTGAATATAATCATCTTTCTACCATATTATATTATAGTTATATTAATTTTATTAATTATTAATTAATTATTATTAATTAATAATTATAGTTATCACTTTATACAATATTAAATATTATTAATATATTATTATTAATAAATAATTAACATATCTATTAAAATATGTTATATATTACTTATATTTTCCCCCCCCCTTAAAAAAAACTATTTAATAAATATTAATAATATTTTTATAAATTAATTATATTTATACTAATA
This sequence comes from Botryozyma mucatilis, assembly GCA_030571375.1. Classification (NCBI taxonomy): domain Eukaryota; kingdom Fungi; phylum Ascomycota; class Trigonopsidomycetes; order Trigonopsidales; family Trigonopsidaceae; genus Botryozyma; species Botryozyma mucatilis. The sequence continues at coordinate 17,442 of JAJLXO010000352.1, read as the reverse complement.
TTAATAATATTAGATTACAAATCCTTTCTAATATTTATTTATTTATTTCAGATAGGATAGATTCGAACTAACTAACTCTTTCTCCCAAAGAAAGCGCCTGACCCTTTGGCTTCTATCTGTATTATATATAATAATTAATATTATATATATTAATATTTAAGCATATTTTTGTATATCTTATTTAAAAATGATAGATATATATATATAACTAAATTATTTATGTATTAATAATTAATTAATATATTTATTAAGATAGTATATAATTTCCAATATTTATTTATTTATATTTATTACTTTATTATACAATATATATCATAATATTTATATTATGTTAATATTATAATTTATATATTTATGACTTTCCTATATATTAATATATATAATATATATATTATATATAAATAAATTAATAATATTAATTTATTAGCAATAATACGATTTGAACGTATAGAATTAGGTCATGACCCTAATATGTTAACCTATTACATCATATTGCATATTTAATTATATTACTTATAAATATTTATAAAATTATTTAGTTTAATAATTATTATTATTTATTTATTTATTTATTTATTTATTTATTGTAGTATAATATTATTTATATATATATTATTATAAGTAATATACAATATATATTATTAATTAATTAATTAAATAGACAATAAAGTCTAATATATTATAAAAAATTATGTTAAATTTATTATTAAATAATTTAAACGTTATTTATAACGATGTTCCAACACCTTATGCATGTTATTTTCAAGATTCTGCAACACCTAATCAAGAAGGTATTTTAGAATTACATGATAATATTATGTTTTATTTATTAGTAGTATTAGGATTAGTATCATGATTATTATTTACAATTGTAAAAACATATTCAAAAAATCCTATTGCTTATAAATATATCAAACATGGTCAATTAATTGAAATTATTTGAACAATTTTCCCAGCTGTAATTTTATTAATTATTGCTTTCCCTTCATTTATTTTATTATATTTATGTGATGAAGTTATTTCACCAGCTATGACTATTAAAGCTATTGGTTTACAATGATATTGAAAATATGAATATTCAGATTTTATCAATGATAATGGTGAACTAGTAGAATTTGAATCATATGTTATTCCTGATGATTTATTAGAAGATGGTCAATTAAGATTATTAGATACTGATACATCAGTTGTTGTACCAGTAGATACACATATTAGATTTGTAGTAACAGCTGCTGATGTTATTCATGATTTTGCTATTCCTAGTTTAGGAATTAAAGTAGATGCTACACCAGGTAGATTAAATCAAGTATCAGCTTTAATTCAAAGAGAAGGTGTATTCTATGGACAATGTTCAGAATTATGTGGAGTAAATCATGGATTTATGCCTATTAAAATTGAAGCTGTTTCATTACCTAAATTCTTAGAATGATTAAATGAACAATAATTATATTAATAATTATATTAATTTAATAAATAATAATAATAATATTCTTAAACTATTTATATATTATTCATTAGATATAAATAAAATAATTTAATTAAAAAAGAAAAGAAAAGAATATATAATTTTAATTATTTGTTTTTTTTTATTATTATTAATTATACACCGTATAATAATAAGAATGAAATCATTAAACAGAATAATCCTAGTGCTTCTGCTAAAGCGAAACCTAAAATAGCAAATGGGAATAATGTATCTTTTAATGAAGGGTTTCTTGAAACACCGTTAATTAATGCTGCGAATACGATAGCAATACCAATACCTGCTCCTAATAAACCAATTGTTGAGATACCTGCTCCAATATATTTAGCTGCTAATACTAATTGCATATTAAATTTTATATATAAGTATTTAACTTATTAATTATTATAATATAATCATATATTATTATTATAATATCCTTACTCATCCCCCCCCCATCATTATTAATGATGGGGGGGGGGGTATAGCATTAAACTATAATATTAATATATATAATGATTTATTATATAAACATATTTTATTATATATATAAAATAATATATATTATATATATATATATTATTTATATTACTTTTATTAATTAATTAATTAATTAATGAATATTATTATTAAGAATATTTTTGTTTATATTAATTAAACACCTCATCAGTAGAATACAATATATAAGAATAATCAAATAATATCTAATACATGTAAATAAACAACTGTAGTTTCGTAACCTACATGATGTGCTGATGTTAAATGATAATTTCTCATTCTTCAATAATTAATAGCTAACATTACAATTAACATAACCATATGTAAGAAATGTAAACCAGTACCAGCATAGAATACTGAACCATAAATACCATCACTAATAGTGAAAGTAGCATTAGTATATTCAATATATTGACAACCTACAAAAATAATAATTAATCATAGTGTAATAAATAAACCAGATAAAGCATGTTTTCTATTACCTTGAATTAAAGCATGATGACTATATGTAATAGTAGCACCTGATGCTAATAAAATAATAGTATTTAATAATGGTAATTCTGTAGGTTGTACAGCTTCAATACCTACAGGTGGTCATACACCTCCTAATAGTACATCAGGACTCATAGCTGAATGAAAGTATGCTCAGAATAAACTAGCAAAAATTAATACTTCTGAAACAACAAATAATAAGAAACCTAAGTTAATACCTTTTCTAACTGCAATAGTATGATCTCCTAAAAATGTTGCTTCTGAAATAATATCTCTAAATCATAATAGTGAACTAATTAGTAATACAAATAATGCTAAATATACTAAATTCATACTTCCAATATAACCATGCATAGTTAAAGCTAATGATAATGTTAATGATAATAATGATAATGAAACCATAATTGGTCATGGTGAAGGAGCTACCATATGAAATGGGAATTGTTGATGTCTACTTCTTTCTAAATGTGTCATAAATAAATTTTTACATAAAAAATATATCTTTAATATTAATAATAATAATAATAATATTAATTTATTATTATTATTTTAATATAATTTATTAAATTTATATTAATTAATAAATTAATATATATATATATATATATATATTTTATATATTAATAATTAATAAATTATATACTGACTCAATATTAAAAATATTATGTCAATATAATTAGGAAATATAGGATTTGAACCTATAACCTTTCGTGTGTAAAACGAACGCTCTACCAATTAAGCTAATCTCCTTTATTATATTTATTAATAATTACTAACTACTTCATTGTTATCCATTATATTTATTTAATAGATTGAAATAAAATTACTAATAAATATTAAATTTAAAGAGACGAAGAGAATCGAACTCTTTATGAATAGATTTGCAATCTAACAATTTAACCTTTAAACAACATCTCCTTATATATATATATATATACTTTTATTACTTATAATAATATCTATATATTATATATATAAGTAATTATAATAAATTATAATAATTTATAATATCTTTTATAAATATTTAAGGATACTATTTAATCATTCCATCCCCCCCCCATTATTAATGGTGGGGGGGATGGATACTATTTAATATTTATTAATAATTAGAACAATAAAGTAAATATAATTTAATTGGCAAAATTTATGTTTTTAGGTGCATAATTTCTGAGTTCAAATCTCAGTATTTACATTGCCTCTAATGAGAATCGAACTACATGTAGGTAAATCTTCAGTTTACTGCTTTACCACTAAGCTATAAAGGCTATTTTAATAAAATTAAATATTTTAAATTTATTGTAAAATAAAAAGACAACATAATATTAAATATTATATATATATATATATTACTTATACAAATATATATTATATATATATATATAATATTTTGGATATAAAGAATATTATTATAATTAATTAATTTTAATATAATTAATTATTTATTTATTTATTAACTCTACCAATATAGAATAATACATTTTCAATAGTAGAGATAACAGGTACAATAATTAAGAAATATGCAAAATAGATAAATGTAGCAATTTGTCCCATTAATACAAATGGTGGTTCTACATGACATTGTCCAATTTGTCCTAATAATACAAAATTAAATACAAATAAGAAGAAGAATAATTTAGATAATACTTTAAATGCGTTACCTCTAACTACACTTCTATCTGTAAATGGTAATGCTAATAATACTAAAATAGCACCAAACATAACGATAACTCCCATTAATTTATCAGGAATAGATCTTAAAATAGCATAGAATGGTAATAAATATCATTCAGGTACAATTGATGCTGGTGTTACTAAAGGATTACCAGGAATATAATTATCAGGATGACCTAATGTATTAGGAGAGAAGAATACAAATAATGAGAAGAAGATCATAAATACAAATACAGTTACTAAATCTTTAAAAATAAAGTAACCATGCATTGGTAATCTATCTAAATTACCTGTAATACCTAAAGGATTAGATGAACCATGTAAATGTAAAGCCATAAAATGCATTACTACTGCTGCTGCAATAATAAATGGTACTAAATAATGGAATGCGAAGAATCTTTGAATTGTAGGATTTGAAACTGAGAAACCTCCTCATAATCATAATACAATATCTTGTCCAACAAATGGAATAGCTGAGAATAAATTAGTAATAACTAGTGCACCTCAATGAGACATTTGTCCATATACACAACAGTAACCTAAAAATGCTGCTGCCATTGTTAATACAAAAATAACAACACCAACTGCTCATACTAGGATTCTAGGAGATCTATATGAACCATAATATAATCCTTTACCAATATGAATATACATACACATAAAGAAGAATGATGCTCCATTTGCATGCATATATCTAATTAAATAACCAAATTGTACATCTCTCATAATATGTTCTACTGATGAGAATGCTAATTCAATATGTGATGAATAATGCATAGCTAAAAAAATACCTGTACAAATTTGAATTACTAAACATAATCCTAATAATGAACCTAAATTTCATCAATAATTAATTGATGAAGGTTGAGGTGAATCAATAATATAACTGTTAACTAAACTTAAATAAATATTAGATTTTCTAAATGCCATATTTTATTATATTAATATTATATATATATAATATATTATATATATATATAATATTTTATTCTTATTATATATTTTATATTAAAATAATTATCTATTAATATATAATAATAATTATATATAATATATAAAATATATATATTATATATCTTATTTAATAATTATTATTATTAAATTATTTAATATTTAATTAAATGTGATTAATTTTTATAATAATTCTATTTATAAATGAAATAAATATAAAAATCGGTATTTATTTTTATTAATAAATAACCTTAACCGGAATTGAACCGGTATTTTCAACATGAAGAGATGATGTCGTAACCATTAGACGATAAGGTCCATATATAATTGTTATATTAGGGATTTGAACCCCAAACCTTTCGATTACAAAACGAACGCTCTACCAATTGAGCTAATATAACTATAAATATAATATTTAATTAAATATTATATAAAAGTATATATTTATTTATTTATTTATTTATTTATATATAATAATAATATTATTATTATTATTAAATGAATAATAGATTAGATATTATATAGATAATTGATAAATTAGTATTTTATTATATAAAATATATATATAAAACCTATTAATAACCCATATATTAATATATGGGCATATCATTAATAAATTAATGATAATATTATTTTAGTCTAAAATAATCAATATATTATCTCATCTTAAGACAACTTCGTATTTTATATGCTTTCAATACTTATTATTTATTAATTTAGCTTATCTACTATGACTATAATTTATTATATAAACTAATATAGATAATATAATAATAATATTATATTATATTATAATCAATAGATACACCATAGATTAATTCATTCTGATCCTTGCGTACTAAGAATAAGACTTAATTTGATAATATTACCTATAATAGATAGGAACCATACTGATTTACATCGTATTTAACCCAACTCACGTTACCTTTTAATTGACGAACAGTCAAACCCTTCTTAGCATTTACAACCAAGAGGATAGGTAGAGTCGACATCGAGGTGGCAAACATAGCTTACAATATCTACTCTTTCGCTATATTACCCTGTTATCCCTAGCGTAACTTTTATTCGTTATCAATAACCATTACAATCAGTGTTATTTGTTCATTATGCCATACTTACGTACTTGTTTTACTTGTTTGTATTACAATTATAGCACAGTTAAACCATTATATTAATTTAATACATTTTATTATATAATATATCTTTTTTATATATTATTATTATTGTTTTCTAGACAATTTTACTGTACATATTTTTATCTATTACTAAAATATATTATATAAATAATATATTTCTATTTATAATTAATATATATAATATATACTTTATTAAAAATTTTAAATAATATTAATATATATATGGACTTATTCAGATACTTTTGCTGAAAATGACGCCCCATCAAAACTACCAATTAGAGATTGTCTCTTATAGAATATTAAAATAATATTTTAATATTATCTTAATATTTATATTTAAGAATATATATTCTATTAAATATATTTATTTATTTATTTAAGATTAGAATTATTATAATATTATAATAAGTATCTCATATTTATTTAATCAATTACTTAATATTCTGAATATAATATACAATAATTCGATCTATCTAATTACAGTAAAGCTGCATAGGGTCTTTCCGTCACATTATAGGTACACAGCATCTTCACTGCGATTTTAATTTCACTTAGTTTAAAGGGGAGACAGTTGTTGTATCATTACGTCATTCATGCAGGACCATAATTAGTGGACAATGAATTTCGCTACCTTAGAACCCTCATAATAAGGCTGCTATTTACTTAAATTTAATAATACTATCTATTAAATAATATTATTTATATATTAAGCATGGAGCAGAGTTCACACCTTATACTTCAATTTATCATTTCTGCAAAGTGCGGTGTTTTTATTAAACAGTTGTACAACCTTGTTCTTATATTATCTCTTTATTGACTAACGTTAGAGCTATTTTTGCCGAGTTCCTTCCCTTTAATTCTCTAATACACCTTCATATTCTCTACTATACATACCTGAGTCGGTCTACATTACGGTACAAATATAAATAATATTTCTTGATTTCATATAGTTTATCAATTTATAAATTATAAATTGATATATAAAATATAATATAATTTATTTAGAATTATCCTATCATAAATATATTTATATAATTTACTTAAGGGCCGTACTTTTATAGTAAAACCTTATGTTTTAGGTGAAAAAGTTTATAACTTTTTTAACGTTACTCATGTCAGCATTCTCTATTTAATTACTTAAATAATTATATATATTACACAATACCCCACCCCACTATTAAAGGTGGGGGGGAGTGTGTTTATAATTAATATATTAATTAATAATTAATATATATTTTCATTAAATGTTCTACTACCATATTATTATTATAATATTTATTAATAATAATATTTAAATATTCGGTTAAATAATTTTTATACATTATTAATAATAATAATGATTAAATAAGATCCGTATATTGTTTATTAATAAATATACCAATTATTAAAAATAATATAATAATTGATATATTTAATTTATAATATTATTTATATTTATTGGATCAGTGCATTGTTACATGTTCATTAAAAAATGGTTATTGTCAAACCCATTAACTGATTGTATTATAATATTTTAATATTAATTTCACTTATTATTTAATTAGGAACCTTATATATTAATCTGGGCTGTTTCCCTTTAGATTATTTACCTTATCGCACATAATCTGACTTTTTATATTATTTAATTAAATATTCCGAGATCAAATATTTATGATAAAACTATAATAGTCCCCCAATAACATATTTGTTGCTGTACCATTCTTTCATTATCATTAAATTAATTAATGATAATGAGTAATTAAATATTTATATAAAAGCTATACTATAATATATTTCGTAGAAAACCAGCTATCTGCAAATCAGATTTGTCTTTCACTACTTACCACAACTTATCAGATGATATTGCAACATCAACCTGTTCGATCATTTTTAACTATCTAGTCATAGTAAGATCATTTGCTTTCGGGTCAATTAATATTAACTAATTAATTAATTTATTAATTATCAATTTATTTATAATAATATTTTATTTTGCTAATATTAATTACTTGCTGACCCATTATACAAAAGGTACATCATTAATATAATAAATTATATCTATGATTACTTATAAAATAACCATTTACAATACTTTCCCTTACGGTACTATTTTTGCTTATTAATAGTATTTAGTCTTAGAACTAGTTTGTCCTATATTCTTACATAATTATATTACATAATACTTATTTAATTCATTTAAATTAATGAATTATGACTATATTATTTTCTCTCACCAATACTCATAATATCTCGGTTGATTTTTTTTCCTTAAGTTACTTAGATGTTTCAGTTCACTTAGTATATATATTAAAATGGTTTACCTTAGGTATTAAAAAATATATATATATATTTTTATTAGTAACCTATATTTACTATTAATAGCTTATGTACTTTATGATTATCTCTTTAAATCTATATAATAAATATTTCAAATCTATTATTCATTACTTATATAAAATAATTTATTTACAAGAACAAAGAGACTTGAACTCCTAATGATTGATTTGAAATCAATAGTTTTACCAATTAAACTATATTCTTTTATTAATTAATTAATTAATTAAATTTATTTATTTGTAATTATTACAAAAAAGGAATATTAAAGATATTTATAAGCCCACCGCAGGTTCCCCTACGGTAACTGTATTTCAACTTCGCATTAATTCATAATATTTCTTATATATATTATTATAATAAATATAATATATATTTATATTATATAATTATATTATATTAAATATATATATTAGGATAATATTATGTTTCAACGCGTGATGAGTGATTAGTGCGAAACAGTTAGAGTATTCACCGTAACATACTAATTTACGTATTACTAGCAATTCTTATTTCATATAATCAAATTTCAGATTATAATTCATACTATATATAATATATATATATATTAAAAATTAAAATATTTTATGTTATTAATTACATAATATTTTAATATTATGTGGATATAACTTTATTATTATTTTATTATAGCACGTCTATTACCCATATTATAAGGATCATCATGATTTGTCTTAATTCCTTTCATTTTATAAAAATATTATAAATATTATATATAATTAATATTATATATATGGAGTTTTGTTCGTTAATGAAATTAATCTAAAACCTTGCAGCACGAACTAAAGACAACGATGTAACGCCTGTATAAATGATATATAATATATCATTTATATTCAAAATATGGTAAGGTTAGTCGTGGATTATCGAATTAAATAACATGCTCCACTGCTTAAGTCTGTAACCGTCTATTGTCTTGAGTTTCATTCTTGCGAACGTACTCTTCAGGCGGAACACTTACATTTTCATTTATATAAATACAATAATATTTATATGGTGTTCATAGTTTACAGCTAGAACTACTCGGGTATCGAATCCGTATTGATACTCTAGCTTTCGTCCCTCAATGTCAGTTAATATTTAATTAATATTTTCACATATACCAGTCTTATAATTATTATTATTATTTCATCTTTACTATTATAATTCTTTAATTAAATTTATTAACTCTAATATATTTATATATATATATTATTCTACGGACCCTTTAAGCCATTATGATTAACGCTAGCCCTCATTGTATTACCGCAGCTGCTGGCACAAATTTTGGTTAGGACTATTAAAAAATAATTATTAAATAATTATTTCCATTATGTTTTATAAATGGTAGTTAATATCATTATTTTCACTATTTATGAATTTTATTTTTAATCAATTTATAATTATTATATCATTTTTATATTATAAAAATGGTTTTATTATATCATTCTAATAAGTAACTGAATCAATCTTTCGATCATTGTTCAATATTCCTCACTGCTGTATCATTTAGATATTGACTATATTTCAAAGTCAACGTGGTCATTATAACTTTCATTATTGACTATGGATCGTTGGCTAGGTTCACTTTTAATAAACCTACTACCTAAACCATTATAGGCTTTACTATAGACAAATATATTATTATATATATTCTTTTTTATATTAAGCATTTAACTTATTCTATAGTTAAAAATTCCTTATAAATTACTCACGTGTACACTACATATTTATTATATAAACATATAATAAACGTATAATTTGCATGTGTCATGTCCTTATTTAGCGTTTAATCTGAACCAACATCATGTTCTTAATATTATTTTATTTTTCTCTTTATAATTAATATAATTATTAATTATATATTATATTACTTATATATTATATATTATATTATATTATATATTATATTATATTATATTATATTATACGGATGGTGTAGGATTTGAACCTACGTAGTTAATAAAAACTAATAATAGCTCAAATATTACACCTTAAACCACTCAGTCAACCATCCTTATATTAATACATCTTTAGATAAAATGTAGTAATTAATATATTGAAACTAACAGGAATCGAACCTATATTGGTACCTTATCAAAATACTATTCTAACCAATTGAATTATAGTTTCTTTATATATATATATATATTGGAGTTAATGAGACTTGAACTCATATTAATTGCATGCAACGCAATCGTTCTACCAAATTTAACTATAACCCCTTTATATTAATACATCTTTAGATAATATATAGTAGTCCTTAATAGGAATCGAACCTATATATTCTCATTAACAGTGAGATGCTTTAACCGCTAAGCTATAAAGACAAACAATTATTATTAATTAATTAATTAATTAATATTTGAAGGGAATAGGAATTGAACCTATGAAGGTAGATACCATTGAGTTTACAGCTCAACTCCAATTACCAACATTGGAAATCCCTCCTTAATTAAACAAAGATATATACCTATAGATATATATATATATATATATATTATTACTTATATTATTATTAGAATATTATTATTATTTATTTATTTATTTATTATAAATATTATTAATACTAAATATAATTTAATTTAACTTTAATATTATATTTACCATTTTTATTAATATTAGATTTATTAGAAATATTATGATTAGCTGAAATATAATTTAATTTATAAATATTATTAATATTACTTCATAAATAATTTTTATTATGGAAAGTACCTTGTAATACTTTTTGTGTTTCAGATCTTGAAATTGATTTACTTGTAGATAATCTACCATTAAATGTAATTGATAAACCTGTTAAATATTTAAACATTAAAATATTCATAGGAATATTATTAATATCTATATTATTATAAATATTATTAATATTTATATTATTATTATTATTAATATTATTAATAATATTATTATATTTTAATTTATTAATATATTTAATATTATTAATATAATTCATAGAAATTACTTGATCATTTAATTTAGGAATTGTATTATTTAATAAACGTGAATATTCATTTTTAATACCATTATTATATTTATTAATATTACCCATACTAATACATTTACTAAAAATATCACTATTCATATAATTATATGATAATTTAATAGGTTCAATAGTTACTTTTTTATTATAATAATAACTTAAAATATTACTTAAATTATTATTATTATTATTTAATAAATTTAATAATTTTGATAAAATATTAATATAATATTTATTATTATTATCATTATTATTTAATTTATTATTATATAATGATGTATTATAATAATAAAATTTAATATTTAAACTATTAATAGTATGTTGAAAAATTGGTTTACTAATAATAATTTTTTTTATAATGTTCATATTATTAATATTTAATTTTAATGTTATAAATTTATATAATAATTTTAGTACTAATTTATCTTTTATAGTTAGATTAATTTCTAAATTTTTATTATAATTATAAATTTGTGTAAGTCAAGTATTAATATTATTTAAATGTTGTAATTTATTACCTTTATTACTTAACTCATTCATATATTTATTAATATTATTATTATTAATATTATTAAATAATCTTAATTTATTTAATTCTAATAATAATGCTTTTAATAATAATTTATTATTATTTAAATTATTTTTATTATTATTTAAATATTTTAATAAATTTAAATTCATTCTTAATTTATTAATTATTATTCAATATTAATAATATTTAATTATTATTATTAATATTGTATTAAATATATTTAATAAATATATATATTTAATATATTAATATGTAGTTTTATATATACTTATAGAAGGAATTGAACCTTTCATTATTTGTTTATGAGACAAATGTTTTACCATTAAACTATATAAGTTAATATATAACATAATATATATAATAAATATATTATGTAAATATTTAATTATTATTATTAATTAATTAATTAATTAATTAATTAGGGTGAATACTGAGAATCGAACTCAGATTTAACACGCCACAAGTGTATTTTCTACCATTGAAATATATTCACCTCTATTTACTAAATATTAATATATTTAATATATAAATATCCTATAGGATTTGAACCTATATAATTAGATTCGTATTCTAATATTTTACCATTTAAATTAAGGATATTTATATTTACGGAAAATATGAGGTTTGAACTCATAAGAATTATTAATTCAATTACTTAGCAAATAATCTGCCTTACCTAATGGCGAATTTTCCCGAATCTAATCAGACTTGCACTGACATCCACCATCGTGACAAGATGGGACTTTAACTATTAAGCTACAGATCCTATATATATATATAGGTAGTGAGAATTGAACTCACATTCAATGTGTGGAAGACATTCAGTTTACCAATTAACTTATACCTATTTCATTATTCATTATATATCCCCCCCACCATTATTAATGGTGGGGGGGGGATATAAACAATTATATAATAATATTATTACTATTAACATATATAAAATAGTAATAAATTATATATATATATATATTACTTATAAAGTAATATACTCTCTCCATGAGTTGAACATGGAATCCTAATATTAGAAGTATTATGCTTTAACCATTAAGCTAAGAGAGCCTTATTATTTTATATAATATTCATCAATGAATATTTATTTAATCGTTTATAATAATAAATATCAATTAATTAATTAATTATTGCATTAATTGATTTATATTATAAGAATAGCCGGAATTGAACCAAGCATGGGTTGCTTAAAAGACAACTGTTTTACCATTAAACAATATTCTCTTATTATTATTATATACAATAATTTGAATCGGTTTGATTCGAACAAACAAACTCCAAACTCAAATTTTGGTGACTTACCTATTAGTCTACGACTCATATAAATATATTTATATTTATTATTATATGCTACTTGAAGGACTTGAACCTTCATACCGTAAAGTAATACATCTTAAGAGTATCGTGTCTACCAATTCCACCAAAATAGCTTTTATATTTTATAAAGACCACACATCCCTTAAAGGATGTGTAGCTATTGAAAATCTCCACACATCCCCCCAGCTTTAAAGCTGGGGGGGATGTGTAGTTTTTTTATATATATTATTTTAATGCCATACCCCCACCATTAATGGTGGGGGTATGGCATTCATAAGTCACTATTTACTTTACCACTCCATCTTTAAAATTATGGAAAATAAAGAAAGATAACTATAATATTTTAATATTATGTGATATATATATTATTACTTATAGTTTTTAATTAATTAATTAATTAATTAATTAATTAATTAATTAATTTGTTATGAATATTATCAATAATTATTATTATAATTAATTAATTAATTAATAAGGGATAATAATTATAATTAATGTAAGTATAATGCATCTTTTAAGTAAGAACAAGTTAAAATAGATCATACATAACTTTGAATCATAGCAATAGCAAATTCTAAGCATAAAATAGCTAAAATACCTGCTAATGGTAAGAAACCAAATACTAAAGTTAAAATATTAATAGACATTAAGTTTAATGTTAAACCTGCTAAAATAATCATTAATAAATGTCCAGCTAAGATATTAGCTGTTAATCTTAAACCTAATGAAATAGCTCTAGCAACATATGATAATAATTCAATTAATACTAATAAAGGTACTAATGGTAAAGGTGTACCTGAAGGTACAAATAATGAGAAGAATACTAATCCATGTCTATATAATCCTAGAATAGTAGCACCTAATCAAATAATAATACTTAATGATACAATAAATACTACATGTGATGTTAATGCAAATGAATATGGAATCATACTAATTAAATTAGCTGTAAAAATAAAAATAAAGAATGTATAAACTAATGGGAAATAATAACCTCATAATTTACCACTAATTTGTCCTTTAACCATATTTAAAATAGTATCGTAAATAGCTTCTTGTGAAACTAATCATCTTGAACCTACAATTTTACCATTATTATTAGTTAATAAATTTAAACTTAAAATAACTAATAATACAATTAATAGATATAATGAAAATGTTGTAAAACTTAAACAACTTAAATCAAAAAATGGTGATACAAAACCTAAAAATACTCTAATTTCAAATTGATCTAAAGGTGAATTAATATATGTATTTAATAAATCAAACATAATATAAATATAATTAATTTATAACTTTAATATATAACATAATAAATAAATATTATGTATATATTATATATTAATATTTACTTAATAGTTTTTTTATAAAAAAACTATATAATATATTATATTATATTATTAATAATATAATGTATATTAATATATAATTAATTTAATTAAATTAATTATGTATAATAAAATATTATACATAATTATAATATATATATATATTTATAATAAATTAAATATAATATAAATATATATATACTATATGGAATAGTATATATTTAATACAAATTATAATTTAGAAATAAATAATCTAGATACGTATAATCTTAAAATCATTGGTAAAAAATATTGTGCAAATAATACTAATAATACTGTAATTAATAATAAACCATAAGTTAATTGATTTAAGAAATAAAATGGTACTAATTGTGGCATTTTATATAAATAAAAATATTAAGATAAAACAACATCTTTATTTTATTTTATTTTATTTTAATAAATAAAGATAGATAAAATATTAATATATAATAACAACATAATACATCTAATAATGTATTATAAACAATTATATGTAAAAATATATATATATAATAAGAATATTATCATTATAATTTATTTATAAATATTAAATATTTATGATTGTACTGCTGGTGTATTAAATGAATGAACAGCAGGTGGTGAAGTTAATAAGAATTCAATAGATGAAGTTTTAACTGTATTTAATGAGAAGATTTCGTTTGATTCAACAAAATCAGGTGCTTTAGAAAATACTACTGATTTATTAGTAGCTTTATTTTCTAAACCATTTACTAATTGATCATATAATACATAAATAAATAAGAATAATGAAACAACTGCAATAAATGAACCTGTAGATGAAACATAGTTTCAACTAGTGAATGCATCAGGATAATCTGGAATTCTTCTAGGCATACCATTAATACCTAAGAAATGCATAGGTAAGAAAATAATATTAGCACCAATAAATACTAATCAGAATTGAATTTGAGCTAATTTTTCATTATAGTATAATCCTAAAATTTGAGGACTTCAATAATAATAAGCAGCAAATAATGAGAAAATAGCACCCATTGATAATACATAATGGAAATGAGCTACTACATAATAAGTCAAATATTATAATATATTTATAATAATATATAAAATTC
The DNA here is from genome assembly GCA_030571375.1 of Botryozyma mucatilis. NCBI lineage: Eukaryota > Fungi > Ascomycota > Trigonopsidomycetes > Trigonopsidales > Trigonopsidaceae > Botryozyma > Botryozyma mucatilis. Next base: position 1,638 of record JAJLXO010000352.1, on the reverse strand, counting down.
CTATTCAATTAAAATTAAGAAGAGTTATAGTATATTATTATATATCCCATTCACATGAGAGATCGGACTATGTCTTAATAATATATAACCAATATATTATATATATATTGTTAATTATATATTATTATTCACGTATAGTCTCTACAGTGCCCATTAATTAATTAATGGTTACCACGAAATTGTCTTATATATTTGTAGTATATAAATAGCATTAAATTTATATATATAAGATTTCTTCGTTAGCAATAATATATATTAATATTATTACCCCCAATATATATTATTATATATTGGGATAGTGAATTTACTACATGACACTTTAAATATTATTATTATTTTTTCAATTAATAAATTGATTATACTTATTTCCTTGTAAATAATATTTATTAAAAAATTTTAGAAATAAATTTAAATAATATTTATTATATACTTCAAGAATATAAGTATTTTTATTTAAAGATAATTTATTTTTAATACCAAAATAATTATTTAAAAATGTTATTAAATTAATATCATTTTGTGAAAATGAAAATGAATTATTATTATTTTTTCTAATATAAAAACATCCTTTAGCTTCAATAAATCCAGCAAATCAAGTATTAATAAAATTATTATTAATATTTGATGTTAAAGTAGTTTCATCTTCACTTACATCATTATTATCATAATTAGATAATAATAAAGTAGAATATAAATTATTATTATATTTAATTTCAGGATAAATAATATTATTATTATCTTTAATAAGAGATACTAATAATTGAGATTTATAATAATTTACATTTAAATAATTTATATTTTTATAAATCTCATATAAATTAAAATTATATTTATTATTTCTATCTTTTAAATATAATTTAATAGCTAAATCTTTATTATATTTATAAATATAATATATAGATTTTATAAATGCTAATTGTAATTTTTTATTTAAAGTTATTAATGGATATTTTTCAAATAATTTAATAAAATTTATAATATCTTTTATATCATTCATAACTCATAATACAAAATTCTTATTAATTTTAACATTTCCACCTAAATGATATTTAATCTTATTTAACATATTAATATTATCTTCTAATAATTTTAATTTAATTACTAATCTAAATTGTAAATATTTATATTTATAATGATTTACTTGAATACTACCATCTCCATCAAATAATCCTACAAAAAATATTTTATAATATTTTTTATCCTTTAGTATTACAAGAGATAAGGAATTAAATAAACTAATATAAATTTTTGGATATTTTAATTTTAATGTTGTACTTAAATTATTAATATTATTTATAAATTTACTACTTTGTCATTTCAGTTCCTTTATAATATAAATAGGGCAAGAATTAAATAAATAATAAATAATAAATAAAAAAACAATAATAATATTTGTTTTATCATGGAATGCTACATCTAATGATGCATTAGCTAATGCTACACCTGTTAATCCACCAATAGTGAATAAGAATAAGAATGCAATAGCAAATAACATAGGTAGTGCTAATCTAATAGAACCACCATAAATAAGAGCTCTTTTTTTTTAACCTTAAATCATCACAGATTCATTAAAATATTTAAACATTAATAATATAATATTCATAGGAATATTTTGATGTTTAAATATTAAATAGTTAC
>JAJLXO010000351.1:0-23283 GCA_030571375.1 Botryozyma mucatilis | reverse complement strand
CTACTTTACTTGGTAAGTGTGTGAGGGATAAAGTAAGATGATATTAAAAATATAATGCTAATATTCGTAGATAATATTTCAAATGTAATAAAGATAGGTTAAAAGTGTATTATATAACCCTATAATCTTCGTAGATAAAAGTACAAATATGATCGATAATAGAATATATCTCTAATATAGCCCTATAATCTTCGTAGATAAATTTACAAATATAATCGATAAGGTATAAATAATATCCATAATATATCCTTATTATCTTCGTAGATCAAATGCCAAATGTAATAATGATAGGTAATAAGATCTCTATTTGATTATAGATAATAATAATAGGAAATAGGTGCACAAATGCCCTACGCCTCCACTCTGTCGGGTATGTCTAATAATTAAGTATAAAAGAGAGTTATTATCTTTTACTATAGGATACTCGTAGATAATATTACAAATCTAATATTTATATGGATAAGGGTCTCTAATTATAAATTTATAATAATAGGAGATAAGTGCACAAATATAATAATAGAGTTAAATAAAGAGTATATCTTATTTCTATAGTATCTTCGTAGATAATGTGACAAATATAATTAAATATGGATAAAGATCTGTAAATTATAATTTATGATAATCGGGGTACTGAGCACAAATGAGATAACTGAGAGTAATAGAATGTTATATCTATTTCCTATAAGATCCTCGTAGATAATATGACAAAATATATATAATGTTATTCTTATTAAATTATATAAGATTCTCGTAGATAAAAGATCAAACCCTCCGCCCCCACTCCACAGTGCGGGTGGAGGCTCCGGGGGCTGTAAATAAATGTACCATATAATATAATACGTCAATATAATACCATATAATCTTAATATACCCTCAGACATATTAACATACACAAATATAGGTTTTCTGAGGTAGATAAAAATACGAATGTAAAAAGCATATAGATAACACAATAATATTATCTTAAAGATAATCGTGGTTAAAGGTACTAATATATATTAAAGTGTGAATATAAGATTGTATTAACTAAATATCCTTATAATCTTCGCAGATAAAATGCCAAATATTATATCAGGTAAGATCACAATATAGTTATATTTCCTTATAAACCTCGTAGATATTTTGAATAATGTAAAATATATACATATTGTGTCTAATAAAGTACATATCAATAAGATCTTAGCTACAAGTGCTAGTTAAGGCACGTGACCTAGATGAGACGTAGATAAACACACAGATATAATAGATAATAGTATAATATATTAAGGTTATACTTATATTTCCCGTAGATAAAATGACAAATGTATTCCTATAGATTACTGAAGCTTTACTCATGTGTATATAATGTGTTATAGATAATATCCATAAGATACTAATAGATAAAATGTCAAATGTCAAATATATAGTATTTAACTATATTATAATCTTATAATAGTAGTGCAAAGTAACACAATAGGTATAATGCCACTCAACTCTGGAGAGTAGCGTGGCTATGTATGAGCTCATAAGAATAGTACCTGAAACATACATCTAACAATAGATAATCTAACAAATGTAAAAGTTATATGTATTGACAAATCTAATATCATATAAAATGCTGTACAATAGACGTAGATAATTTCACCAATGTCACAAATATATGATACTATAAAACCTAATTATAATTATTATTATATCCTTCGTAGATAAAATAACAAATGTATAGAGTAAAGTAATTACTTTATACCTTTATAAGCATATAGATAAAACCCTCCGCCCCGCCCCACAGGCGCGAGCGGGGGCTCCGGGGGCTGACAAATGTAATTAATATATTACCTCTAATATGTCTAATAATATTATATATTCCGTAAATATAAGAACAAATACGTATAAACAAAGTATTATTCTATTTGTATAAGATACTCGTAGATAAAATGACAATCCCTCCGTCGACCCCACTAGGTCGCGGGGGCTCCTCCGGGGGGGCTGTAATTAATGTATGAGGTTTTTATATTATTTCCCATAAGATACCCGTAGATAATATTAACATCAGGAATCCTCTGTGGCCATAGGACAATTGTACTAAATATACACGTATAAAATATATTGATCTTAATTTTAATAAGATACTCAATAGATAAAATGACAAATGTAAAATAGATATCTCTATTAATAAATATAATACTTAAAGCTCAGTTCTATTAACATACAAAGATTAACATAAATCTAATCTATATTATAAAGCTGTTATTAATACTTGTCTATGGTACACAATCTTAAGGCATATATAACTTATAATTAATTAGGGGGTATCTAAGATAAATATAATATCAAGTGTATAAAGACTATATTCCAAGTATATTCCTATATGATCTTAATAGATAAATTGATCAATGCCCTCCGCCCCCACTCCACAGAGTTGCGGGTGGAGGCTCCGGGGGCTAATAAATAGGATCTCTGGTGACACATCTAATACTTATAGCTAAGTCCTATTAGTAATATATGACAATATTAAGTCTCATCTCTTTTATAGGCTTTTATTAATATACACAAGTATATTCCTATATAATCTTAAGGTTAATGTTACTTATGATTAAATAAGGAGTATTTGAGTATAAATATACTATCAAGTGTATAAAGATTATATCCCAAGTATATTCCTATACAATACTCGTAGATAAATTGCTAAATGTAAATACATATCTGTACGGTAAATATAATAAAATAATGTTATAAAATATAATATTAAACTAAATAAAGCTATTACTAGCAGATAATATTAACAATATACTCTCACCACTCCACTAGGAGTGTCCTAGGCTTAATTATTAAACTCTTATCTTTATAAGATACAGGTCATAAATGTCAAGTAATATAATAATATCAGTATTAAGTAAATATAAGGGTATAATATATGATATATCTATTGTCTTATAATTAGTGTGTATTCTTTATGTGTTATTGTAAGCAGATAAAGGCGTAACCCTAAGCCCCACTTACTGATTCTAGTCGTAAGATACTTTGTAGGGGGTATTTTTATTATATTCTATTTATCTATAGGTAATTACCTGGAAATACATATAATTATCTTTGTTAATAAGGATTAATATTAGATGTACATAGAATAATTACATTATTCATATTATCTATAGTATATTACCTGTAATATATACATTGATACACTTACACCCTTATGACATATATTATACAAAGTATCTAATTATATTTATGCGTTATGATTGTATAGGGATACTCTAATTACATTAGCAAAAGTATCTGTATGAGATAACCTAATAAATGTACATATATAAATATATCTTGTTAAATTATGCATATATGATCTTATATATATATACATATAAATTATTCGATAGTATTTATGTTTATATAGATACATTATAGTTACATTACCCGGCCCGGAGCCTCCGCCCGCATCGTGGAGCGGAGCGGAGGGGTCAAATTATCTATATGTAATAACTATAAACTTGATCTAAAAATATAAAATATTAAATTGTATTTATGTTTAGATCGTCACATTAAAGTTACATTAGTCAAATTATCTATCTGTTAGAACTATAAAATATGTGAACCCAAATATAAGATATTAAATTGTATTATGTTTATATAGATATATTAGAGTCACATTGGTTAAATTATCTATATGTAATAACTATAAACTATATATAAAAATATATAAAATATTAAATTGTATTTATGTTTAGATAGTCACCTTAAAGTTACATTCGTCAAATTATCTATATGTTAGATATATAAAATATGTGAACTCAAATATAAAATATTAATTGTATTATGTTTATATAGATACATTAGAGTCACATTAGACAAATTAGCCCCCGGAGCCCCCGCCGCTTCTGTGGAAGGGGGCGGAGGGTCTATATATTATAACTATAAACTATGGATCTAAATATATCAAATATTAAATAGTATTATGTTTTTATAGGCACATTGCAGTTACATTAGTCAAATTATCTATATATTATAACTATATATTTACACAAATATAAAATATTAAATAGTATTATGTTTATATAGAACCATTAGAATTACATGAGTCAAATTATCTATATACTATAACTATAAACTATATATATACTGATATAAAATATTAAATAGTATTTATATATATAGGAACACATTATAGTTATATTACCCGGCCCGGAGCCTCCGCCCGCATCGTGGAGCGGAGCGGAGGGGTCAAATTATCTATATCTTAGAACTATAAAATAGGTTGACACAAATATAAAATATTAAATAGTATTATGTTTATATAGAACCATTAGAGTTACATGAGTCAAATTATCTGTTTCTTAGAACTATAAATATATATACCTTTATTTAGTCAATTTATACGTGTGTGATAATAGATATTTTGAAGAATATAAAATAATATAGTACTTATATACACTATATATTACATTAGTCAGATTATCTATATCTAATTACCTATAATAGTGGGTACCTTTATTACCTAACCTATATGTATATGATGTTAGATATATTTAGCCTCCCTAGATCTTAAGTAACTCCGTGTTGTAGCTGGGACAGATTATTAAATAATCTATTGTCTTTATGATTATATAGATATACATATATTACCCCCCGGAGCCTCCACCCGCACTGTGGAGTGGGGGCGGAGGGCATTAGTTAAATTAGCCCCCGGAGCTTGCCTCCATCCTGGGGGCGGAGGGTCTATGGTATATTACCTATAATTGTATACATATTTCTTTTTGTTAAATAATAAACCTCCTATAATAGATATATTGTCAAATGTAAAATAATTGATTGTGTGTGTCGATTATAAAGATATAATATTTATATTCGTGAAATTAGCCCCCGGAGGAGCCCCCGCTCCCTAGTGGGGGAGACGGAGGGTCTATATATAATTACCTGTTAATCTATGCTATCTAATTAATAAATATGGATATAATATTAAATATTAGACGTATATATAATATAGTTCCTCACTAGTAGCCTCCACCACCGTTGGTTAAAGGAATATAGTATTTATGATTGTATAGAGTACATATTTTACCCCCGGAGCCTCCACCCGCACTGTGGAGTGGGGGCGGAGGGCAATAGTTAAATTATCTATGGTGTATTACTTTATCTTTTATAATAAAATGTAATCTAACTATATATAGATCTAGTATTATATAACATACCTCAAATATGCCATACGGACGGAGAAGTACCCGTTACCTAGAGGGTTGACGATAGTTTTATATATCTTAACCTTATATATCTAAGTACTATAATATATTTTTATAACATATTTCAAATTATCTACCTGTATAATCATGATATAGACGATAGAACTATTCTCAGGTTTATAAGCCTCTGTTTGCCTATGGGTTGAATAGGGATTATTAGTACTTCTATACAATATATTTAACAATGATAAAATTATCTACCTGTGATAACATAAAATTGATGTATATTATTATTATTATTACATCTATACAATATATTTAACAAGGATAAAATTATCTACCTGTGAATACATAAAATTGAGAGATAATATTCTTATTACAACTATAAAATTATCTACTTGTGAAAACATTAAATTAATATGAAATATTATTATTATTACATCTATAAAATTATCTACCTGTGATACCCTAAAATAGGTATATATTATTATTATTACATCTATAAAAATTATCTACCTGTTATAACATAAAATTGATATAAAATATTATTATTATTACAACTCTAAAATTATCTACTTGTGAAAACATTAAATTGATATCAAATATTATTATTACATCTATGAGATTATCTACCTGTATAATCATGATATAATATTCATATCTTACCCTGTAACCTCTTTCTGTAAATAGAAGGACTATTTATATATCTATGCATCATATAATTACATATGTAAAATTATCTACGAGAATAATCATATAATACAGGGTTACCTTTATTATTTATATATAATCAAGGATAACACATATATATATTTATATCTATGACAATATCTATGAGTATTAACTAGGATATCATAATATATATTTATACTATATGGATTATTAGTATGTACCATATATATATTTACTATTTGTAAATTTATCTGTACTCTATTACTTAATATAATAGTTAATGTTTATTTAATCTAATAAAATAACTATACACTATACATTTACATCTGTTAAATTATCTGTATACAAGACTAGGATATGTTATCCATTATTAATTTATATCTGTCAAATTATCTGTATACAAAGACTAGAATATAATACTATATATATTTATATCTGTTTAATTAGCCCGGAGCCTCCACCCTGGGGCAGAGGGCCTATATACAACACTGGAATATAGTAATACTATTGATTATATTTGTCAATTTATCTGTGTTACTAAACCTATAATATTGTTATTATTATGTATTTATATATGTAAAAACATCTGTAAAATTATCTGTTTACAAAGACTAGAATATAAGGACCATTATTTGTGTTATATTTGTCAATATATCTGTATAACTAAATCTATAATATGGTAACATATATATTTTATATATGTCAAAATATCTGTATACTAAAACTATAATAAAGTATATATATTTATATGTTATAATAATAATAAGTGTTATATATAATACCCCCCGGAGCCTCCACCCTGGGGGCGGAGGGTATGTGTAAATATCTACGATAGATTGCCTGATATATGTATTACCTTTCATACTATTTTACCATCCACGGCCGGAACCCACGGTATCCTTAGCCCGGGAGGAGATTTAAATATATATCTCTCATTTATTTACATTTGTCAGCCCCCGGAGGAGCCCCCGCGACCTAGTGGGGTCGACGGAGGGTTTTATCTATCTCTATACTAATAATAGAACTATGCATATCATATTAACTATTTATATCTCTATAGCTATATATATTTAATATATGCCTTTCATCCCTGCCCTTCTAAGGACGAGTGGTTACTCAGTAGGCTAAAAATATCTATTAATATTAACTAGAATAATATATATATATTTATATGGACCTATTATATGTGTACAATATATATTTATACATTGTAAAAATATCTACGGTAAATTACCTGATATATATATGGGTAACCTTAAAGCCCTAGGAGCCTCCACCCAGTGGGGCGGAGGGTACTATTTATTTTAATACTAATACGGTTATAATATTTGTTAAATTATCTATACGTATAGACTATGATATAATATATCTGATTTGTATTATATATATCTAAGACACATATATTTATATTCTGTCAAAATATCTACCTGTGTAATCTAGAATCTTATGAGACCTATTAATACGACACATTATATGTATATACATTTATATTTCCCCCCGGCCCGAGCCCACAGGTGCGGCATCGTGACCGGAGGGCGAGGGGTAAAAATATCCACCTGTGTAATCTATAATTATATGAGACCCATTTATGCGACACATTATATATATACACATATATTTAGCCCCCGGAGCCTCCACCCTGGGGGCGGAGGGTATTTGTCAAAATATCTACCTGTGTTATCTAGTATTATAATATATATTTATACAAGCTATTTTATATCTATTAACATATATTTATATTCTGTTAAACTATCTACGGTAAATTACCTGATATATTATGTAATCTGGATACTATTTAAATACTAATACCTTAATTAGCCCGGAGCCTCCACCCTGGGGGCGGAGGGTTTATATTTCCCCAGGCTGAGTCACGGGCGTATTCGTAACCGGGGGGCAAAGGGTTGAATTATCTATATGACTAAACTAGGATATTGTAAGGTGTATTATATATTCTATTTAAATTTCTTAGACACATATATTTATATTTGTCATATTATCTACGTGTGTTATCTAGAATAATATTAGACTTATTTATATCTATTAATACATTTTATACATTGTCATATTATCTACGAGTGTACTATAGAATAACATTATACTTATTTATATCCATACACATATATTTTATATATTGTAAAAATATCTACGACTAATTACCTGATATACATGATTAGCCTTAATATAATTTATATAAATACTAATACTATAATTATTTAGCCTATAACCCCTCTGGGAGGGTATTTGTTGAATTATCTATGTACCATAACTAGGATATCTTGTATATGATGTATGCTATATTTATATCTAAGACACATATATTTACCATTTGTAATATTATCTACGTTTGGTATCTAGAATATAATTATACTTATTGTGTACGTTATTTATATCTATAAACCTATATATTTACATGTGTAATTTTATCTACCTGTGTACTATAGAATATAATTATACTTATTTATATGCGTTATTATATATCTATCCACCTATATTTTATTAATGTTAAATTATCTATAATATATTACCTGATATAATATGTAATACTAAATACTATTTGAATCTTAACACTATAATTAGCCCCCGGAGCCTCCACCTGGGGCGGAGGGTTTATATTTCCCAGGCCTGAGCTTCTTATGCGCTAGTAACCGGGCCCAGAGGTTGAATATATCTATATGATGTATAGACTAAGATATAGTCATGTTTATTATACGTACTATATATATCTAAGATACATATATTTAGCCCCCCCGGAGCCTCCACCCGCCACCCGGTGGAGTGGGGGCGGAGGGCATATGTAAAAATATCTACGTGTATTATCTAGAAAATATATAATTATTTATCTAAGTTATTTATAGATTTATATATGCTAAATTAGCCCCCCCCGGAGGAGCCCCCGCTCCCTAGTGGGGGAGACGGAGGGTCTATAGTCATTTACCTGATAAATGTATATACCTTTAAGCACCCGGAGCCTCCACCCGCACTGTGGTGTGGGGCGGAAGGTACTATTTAAATACTTATTTTAACATAAATACACATCTTATACCAGTTATTATCCTAGTATTATACCTTGCTTTAATAAATATCCTTATCTTTAGTCATAAATGTACCTATAGTTTACATTTGTAAAAATATCTATTATAGAACTGACTAATATAAGTTAATAACACTTTATCCTAGTATCATCTTAAACATTATTTATCCCTAAATTGACTTTAATTCTTATTTATTTCTTTATACCTCTATTATTTGATCATTTTACTCTTTAATCATATAATATAGTATTTTACCTTAATATTTAGACTATTAGGATACAGATGACTTGTTAGACTATAGATCCATCATTCGCTCCATTAGCTCTACTATTAATAAATATATTAAATATACCTTAGTCCAACGTCATAAGACGAGACTAAGGTGAGGATCGAATTAGAGTTATTAACCCCTATATCATATTAGTCTCAGGAGACTCCACTAGGCTAAGACTATAGGTATTATATTTATAATATCTAATATTTGCCCTACACCTGATGAAACCTCACTAGTTCCTTAATAAAGGAACCAGAGGCTTATATTATTCTATCCTATTTTAGCATAAACTCCTTAACTAGGCTACAATACCCTTCTATGAAAGGTATCTTACAATTACTATTAGTAATCTTAACCTATTAAAGACAGATTAAATATCCAGATCAGTATTTACTTGCCTCACACTTGATTTAATTTACTTAATATTTTATTATTATTACCTTAACATTATTTGTTTATAAATTGAAAATTATACACGAGTATCTTATAGAATAAAATATATTATTCTTATTAACTCATGTTTATATCTTTAACTTATTAAACCCTCCGCCCCCACTGGGTGGAGGCTCCGGGAGCTAAAGAGTTATATAATACTAAATAATTAAACTTTAACAATACCATAGAATACTTTAGACTTAAACCTTATTAATAATATTAACACTTAATATTGTACCCCTTAATTTACCTTCTATTATTCCCAAGTCCCCATACACCATATGGTATACAGCTAGGTTTATAATATAATCCTAATAGTAACTATTTAAGTTATTATTAGAATATAAGGGTTATACTTAAGACTTAAAATACTTTAAGATTATAATACTATGTTTAAGGTCTTAATTTACTTATATTTAGGCTGAACTAATTTATATCATATATAGTTTATATATAATATCTCCTAGCTCTACTAAATATATTTTGTATATATAATACAATTAGAATATAAAATTATACATAATATATAATTAATATATAATAATAGATTTAGAAGATAATATCCTCTGCCCCCCGTTACACTAAAGCGGGCTGAGGGACCTAGGGCTAAACTATATTTAGTATAATTAAATCCTTATCCTTATTATACCTATATAAGATATAATTAATCAATACTATTAAAGCTTAGATCTAATGGCTCCACTTAATGAAGACACCAGGGATAATGATTCTTATTAATTCTATGTCAAATACTTGGGTATCAAATATATATTTGTTCCTATTATGATATTAAGACTTTTAAGGCCTGTATTATCATAAAAAGATAATCATATATCTGTACTAGTGATATGAAATAATAATCGTTTCATATTCTTGATGCTTATTCTTAATACTTTATTCTTTATTAACATATTACTGTTTATAAACGTAGATAAATTGACAAATATTACATATATATATACTATTATAATTAAATAATTATTTGATTAATAAGTATTAACACCTTATATTCAAGGTATTATACTCATAGTATCATATAATACTATCCTTACGCCCTATAACTCGACTGAGTTTTGGGTTGAAGGCTTAGGTCTGTAATATTCTATTGAATTCTGTAATAGGTTTTTATCATCAAGATTCTGTTATTTCTGTAATATATTGGTAACTATTTAAGGTAATTTGATATAGATATTTGGAATATTAGTAAAATATATAAGAGGTTAATATTAGATTATATGTATCATATATCTATGTAAGTTATTAAATTATATCAGTTATATTATGAACTCCCCACCATACATAGTAATTTATAAAATATATAAGTTTATATATCATAAATTTATCTACGAGGATTAAGAGGAAATATATATATAATATTTAATACTTATTTATTAACATAATTCATACTTATACGTAATAGTCACTTATCTTTATCTTGATATACCTTATTACTATTCTCTGGATGAGTTATAGTAGCTTATTTACCAGTTATACCTTTTATAGTTTTATTCATACCACAATACCTAAAAAATAATCTATTATGCTACACTAGTATTATCATACTATTACATATCTAATATTATCAAAGTATTCATAATACTTAATATAATAGGAGTATTAGCCATTATAGCCTATGCCACCCCCATAGGGCGGCAGAGGGCCTTTATTTGACATTTAACACTCAATATATTATATTATAAACTCAACACCTATATCCCTGGAGTAAATCTTATAGTAGCTTAGGTCTTGTTACACCCTATCCTTAAAATTATACTTATAAATCAGTGAAATATTATCCCTCTGGCTTTGCTATACTAATTGCATTAAATTGTACCCTCCACCCCACTAGCCAGTTAGCTAGCAGGGGCTCCTCCGGTGTATGGAGATTATATATTTTAGGGAGTTGAGATATACCAGGTTAATTAACGGTCATTGTAGTATACTTATATGCTTATGTATTTAAGTGTATGGGATTTGTATAGTTCCTTAACTTAGTGGTAAAGTGTAGCATTGATAATGCTAATAGACAAGTTCGATTCTTGTAGGAACTATAATATACCTATATTTAACCCTATTATTATTATAACTATCCTAATTATTAAAGTATAAATCCTTGCTACTATTTAAATCATTATTATTATAGTGTATTACTTAGTAATATACAGTAATAAGTAAAAGGTCTAGATAAAGTTAAGAGTTATTTATATTCTAATTATGAAGGGGTATAATAGTAATAATATGAGGTGGGGTATATATCATATATATACGGTATAAAGATAAGGGTGAGTGGCAGAGTGGCTTAATGCGGTTTACTTGAGTTAAATTAGACTTTATCTTAGAGTCTCACAGGTTCAAATCCTGTTTCACCCGTAATATAATTATTTTGTACAATTATATATAGTAGCATTAGTTTAGTCATACATTGTACCTCAAAAAAGATACCTCAACCTTCCAAGTCCTTAGGACTATGGAAGATGAGGCTCCTTGTATAATATTAAGAGTACAAAGATAAGTAATAATCCCCAGTAGGGGATTCAAATTACACAAACCCTCCTGTAAAGACTATTGTAAGGTAATATTGCCTTTAGTGGAAGCTTCAGGATCAGGGTAAATAAGGGGTTATAATTTAATTGGTAAAATATTAACTTTGCACGTTAAATTTATGAGTTCAAGTCTCATTATCTCCATTAATTAAACCTATTTTTAGGCATAGATAATTTATTTATAATTTTTGATAATTTAATTCAAATATTATGTAATCCTTATGCGATAATAATCAAATTATACAGCTTACATTACTAAACATTTAAATATCTATTCTTTTATCTAATACAGTAATAACTAAAACTATAGCTCTCCTTAAGTTAGCTATATTTAAGGTTATACTTAGATATATTGAATTAATATATTCATATTATACACCTCTATCTTATAGAACTTTAGATTACTATTGTTCAATTTATATATAGTAGAGCTAATGAATCGGTTAATATACCTATATATGTATATATTTAATCTGAAGGTCTTTTGCTTACCACTCGGTAAACAGCAGGCTTATATTTAACCATAAATTAAATATCCAGATTAAGATAAATAAATACCCGGCCGGCCGGGCACCCACGGTGTCCGGGGCCGGCCGGGGAATAGTAAGAAGATCAAACTAATGGACTTACACTTCTCCTAATCTATTATAATAATCCCTTTAATTTAAAGAGATATATTTATAGATTGTTAATAAACTTTAAGGTTAGTCTAATCTAATAGTTTAGATCCTCATATTTAAGTTCAGTATCTTATGAGATACCTTAATATCGGAATATTATTATAAGTCCTATATAAATAATATATTATTTAGTTCCCATAACCTTCGTACTGGAGGTATTGGGATAAGTCTTATAATTAACTAGTAATACTATAATAGTATAATTAGATTATATGTTCCGATAGGAACCTAAGTAAATAAATATAATATAATGACACTCATTTTAAATGATACACCTAAACCTTGGGGTGTTTACTTCCAAGATTGTGCTAGCCCAGCAATAGAGGGTCTAGTAGAGGTACATAATACAGTAATGTATTACTTAATTGTAATTTTAGTCTTTGTAACATACTTCTTAGCAACAATTATGTTACGTTTCAATAAAAACACACATCCAACAAGTTTAAAATACTTAACACATGGTACAGTATTAGAAGTTATTTGGACTATTACACCAGCTGTAATTTTAATTGCTATTGCATTCCCTAGCTTCAGTCTATTATATCTATGTGACGAAGTTATTGACCCTGTAATGACAGTTAAAGCAGTGGGTAATCAATGATACTGAACATACGAATATAGTGATTTTGTAACTAAAGATAGCGGAGACTCAATCCAATTTGATAGTTACATTATTCCTGAAGATATGTTAGAACCAGGTCAATTACGTATGTTAGATGTTGATACCCGTTTAGTAGTTCCTGTTGATACTCATACACGTATTATTGCAACAAGTACTGATGTTATTCATGACTTTGCCGTACCTTCATTAGGTATTAAAATTGATGCTAATCCAGGTCGTTTAAACCAAGTATCAACAATTATCCAACGTGAAGGTGTATTCTATGGACAATGTTCAGAGCTATGTGGTGTAAATCATGATAGTATGCCTATTGTTATTGAAGCTGTTAGCCTTAACAAATTCTTAAACTGGTTAGACGAACAGTAGAGTTTCTTTATAGTAGCTCAAGCACGTTTAATCTATTATCTAGTTAACCACTTAGGTAAATCCTTAGGTTATACAGGGGGATAATATGGTCAGTATTAATTAAGCCTATATAATATATGAGTTTATTAGGATATATTAATATCATAATAGATATTTAAGTTATATATCTTACCCCCGGAGGAGCCCCTGCTCCCTAGTGGGGGAGACGAAGGGTATAATACATTACCTGTATTAAGGTAATATGATCATATCCCTCTTAATCACTCCACATAGTTGTGGAGGTGTTCTTAAGGGGAATCTTAGTAGTAGCTAAGGTAATAATAATAAAAAATAAAAATAGTCTTATAATAACCTCTGGCTTCTTCGATAGAAGGGGTTACATAGGGGTTAAAGTGGGACTCAGCTTATTATAAAGTATGCTTATTTTAGAGTATAAGTATTATATATAAGTTGTTGTGGGTGTAAATAAAACACCCTTAAAGTTAGCTTAACTTAATTGGCTAAAGTACTCTTTTTGTAATAGAGAAATCCAGGTTCGAGTCCTGGAGCTGATAAAGATCTCATAATCTAACGGTAAGATAGTAAGTTTTCAGTTTATTTATATGGGTTCGATTCCCATTGAGATTAATCGACAAGATCTAATGCAATATAGCTTAATAGGATAAAGCATCTAGCTCATGACTAGTATATATAGGTTCAAATCCTTTTATTGCACAACAAGGGGGAGTTATAATAATTGTGTATTGCACAATGAATAACAAGACTATATCCCTGATAAAATATATAGAGTAGCTTAGGGGAGTTTATAGTCCTATATCGTTTCTTATTATAATAATAAGACATATAGTGAATATAACAATATCTAGGTCTAGGGGGTATAAAGATAATATATAGTTATTGAGTATAAATAATACAAACAATTTCTATATATATATCCTTATAAACATTACAGACCCTCCGCCCCCTTCCACAGAAGCGGCGGGGGCTCCGGGGGCTAATTTACCACATGTAAAAATGATATGAGTTAATAATCTTCACCCTAATAGATAAATTACCGAATATAAACAATAATAGGTAATCAACCAAATACATATGTATAAGCATCAAATATTCTCATAAACATAATAGATAAAATCCCAAATGTAAAAATGAGATGTATTATATAATCTTATAAGTAATAGATAAATTACCATATATAAACAAAATATATATATAATATAACTATAACATAGTTATAGATCATTTAACATTTATAAACAGAGATACAATTATTAATATGACTAATAATAGATAATTTACCAAGTATAAACAATATATATATAAGATATCCCCTAAACCATGATAGATAATTTGCCACATGTAAGAATGGTATGTCTTATTTATCTTACCAAGATAATAGACCCTCCGCTCCGCTCCACGATGCGGGCGGAGGCTCCGTTAAAATTCTCTTCTTAGAAGAGAATTTTTAGGGGTAAATTACCATATATAAACAATATATACATTATATATGTATATAAACATAATAGATAATAGATATTTGACCAAATATAAACCAAATATATAATATATTCCTATAAACATAATAGATCATTACCCTCTATAAATATAACGCTATAACATTATAGACCCTCCGCCCCCACTCCACAGAGTTGCGGGTGGAGGCTCCGGGGGCTAATTACACATTTATAAACAGAGATACGGTTATTAATATTACCCATGATTGATAATTTTACATTTATAAACAGAGATACAGTTAATAATCTTACAAATGATAGATAATTTACCATATGTAAACAATATATACATCATATATTACTATAAACATAATAAATAATAGACCCTCCGTCGACCCCACTAGGTCGCGGGGGCTCCTCCGGGGGCTAATATTCCAAATATTATAATTATATGTGAAAATAATCTTCCCCAAATAGATAATTTACCAAATATAAACAATAATAGATAATATATTCCTATAAACATAATAGATAATATTCCAAATATTATAATTATATACAATATATCCTCTAAACCTAATAGATAATTTAACAAATATAATAAATAGATCGTATATATCCTTAAACCAAATAGATAATGACACAAATATTATAAATATATAATATATATCCTTATATACCTAATAGATAATCTAACAATAACCCTCCGCCCCCACTCCACAGTGCGGGTGGAGGCAAGCTCCGGGGGTAATAATAATTATATCATATATTTTATTATGAACCAAATAGATAATTTAACAAATAGAATTCATGTGCGTATTTATCCTTATAAACGTAATAGATAGTGTAACAAAAATAATAATTGTATGGTACTATGTTCTTAACAACCTAATAGATAATTTAACAAATAGCATAAATGTATAATATTTCTCCTTATAAACCTAATAGATAATAAGACAAAAAGAATAATTACATCCCAATATATCCATATAAATCCCATAGATCCTCAGTCGACCCCACTAGGAAGCTAGCGGGGCCTCCTCCGGTGTAGCTAAATTACCCCCCGGAGCCTCCACCCTGGGGGCGGAGGGCTCAATATAAACATTTATGTACACTATCTTAATATACATATAAATATAATATATTAAATACAATATAATATTATAAGTAATAAGTAATAGATATTTGACTAAATGTAAACATATATAGTCCGTACATTAATAAATATAAGTCTAACATATTAATACAATGCTAATATTAAGTAAAGTAATACAGATAAATTCATATATATAAACACATATAGTATGTTCTATTAAAATATATAAATCTAACATAGGAAATGTGATCTAAATATAAGGTTATATGATATAGACCCTCCGTCTCCCCCACTAGGGAGCGGGGGCTCCTCCGGGGGCTAAAATACTAAATATAAACTCATATAGTCTATGTATATATGTATATATATCTAATATAATTATACTATAATAATATCAAGGTTTTAGCCCTAGATAATTAGACTAAGTATAAACATATATAGTCTTAATAAATATATATATATAAATATATCTAATCTAAAAGATATCATCTAATTATAAGGTAAAGTGATATAGATAAAAGTATAGATGTACTCAGACCCCCAGAGTTATACTCCTAGGCTTCAACTATATAGGGGTGTACCCTATACATAATAAATATAAATCTAACACATGAATACTATATAAATATTAGGTAAAGTACTATAGATAAATGACTAAATGTAAAATAGATATGTACTGTACATAAATATATATATCCATATCTAACATATAAAACACATATAATTATATTATTATACCATATAGATATTTTACTCAATGTAAAAATATAGTACGTACATTTAAATATATATATATAACTTATTAAATTCCATATAAATATTAGGTTATGTACTATAGATCAAATACAATATGTAAACTATAGATAGTGTAATGTCATTATAATATATAAATCTAAGATAGAAATAACAATATAAATATCAGGTAAAGTACTATAGATCAAATACAAAACCCTCAGCCCCCACTCCTCCGGGTGGCTAAACAAAAATATATGATATATTTGTTTTTGTGGAGGCTCCGGGGTCTGTTAAATAGATATAGTATGGATTAAAATATATAAACCTAAGAGAGTAAGAGTAATACGATTATCAGGTAAAGCACTATAGATAATATACAAAATGTAAAATAGATATAGTCTAATAAAATATATAAGAATCCAATATAATAAATTAATACTGTCTTACCATTGGAGATAATTATTAAACAAATATGGTAACAGATATTATAATAACTTAATAGATTATATGTACCTTTATCCCCTTATTTATCGTAGATATTTAGACTAATGTAATATATATTGTACTTATTATATTATATATATATCTAATAGACCCTCCGTCGACCCCACTAGGGAGCGGGGGCTCCTCCGGGGGGGGCTAATTTGAAGATTGTTAACACATATACTAAATCAAATATAATATATATATATATATCTAATAGATAATTTTTATATTATTAACTATATTGTCTTATAATTAACTATATTTTATTTTTATATCCCTAAACACTAACTTCCTAAGTATTCTTTAAGAAGATTATTTAAATCTAGCCCCTGGTGTATTATAATTACTTAGGTAAGGTAGATAATTTGAAGATTGGAACTAAAATAAGGTCTAGTTGTTTACCTAGATAATATAGTCTCAGTCTAGTCTAGCACATATTACCTGGTAAGTAATAGGATTATCTGGTTTAAGTAAACATATTCCTCAGCTACAAGGATTTAGACTCCGAGGGGTAATATTAATACTATAAATATAATATATATAAATATATATAAAAACATAATAGATATTTGACTAAATGTAATAATATAATATTATAAGTGAAAGGAATATATATTCTATATATATAGATAATTTGGATATTGTAAACATAGTATGGGGTAATGATGCATAAAATATAAGTATTATGATATAGATGATTTGAGTCATGTATATACTCTCTTCGACACCACAATGAGTCTAGTCCTGGATTAAGCTACAAGGATTTTAACTAATATATATGTAACACAAACCTAAGCCCTTGGTCTCAGTAATTAGTTATATTCTCACATATATCAAGATATATATATAATAGACCCTCCGTCGACTCCACTAGGAAACTAGCGGGTGCTCCTCCGGGGAGCTAATTTTAACATTGTAACTAATGTATAGTATATTAGTCTATTATAACTATTTATTGTATTTTATATGGTAACACAGGTAGATAATTTGAACATTGTAACTATAATGACATCAAAGTCTTATTATTAATTTATTTATAATAGTTAGTAATAGTAACCTATTAGCCTTACGTCTCTCTATACGAGAGGACTTCAGGGATAAATCATAGTCTTTATATAATCATGTCTATATATCATAATATCAGCTTAATTAGAGCATATGGATTATAAGGTACTTTAAATATACTTTTATATTGTACAAATATTTATTATATAATTTATATAGATATGTAATAGATAATTTTAACATTGTAAACTAATGTATCCCTTATCATTAAGGGGAATAAAAATAGTTAATATTAATAATCATAAACTAAAATATAGTAAATAGATTATCACAAAATAGGATATACTTGGTATCGAACCAAAGGGGGAATGAATTTGCAATTCATTTACTTTACCTAAAGTATAACTATATCCTTAAATATAATATTAATTAACCCTTATAAACATCATACTAATTTATCAATATATACCTATACACCTGCCACTGGAGCTAATAAAAATAATAATTAGTTTATTAGGTCTAAACTTAAGTAATTAAATACCTTAATCAAACAAGCTTATAATACTATAACTACTAGACAAGTATGATTATACTATACCATCATACACAAAGAGATGTATAAGAGTATTACAGAATATTGATATATTATGACCTATATATATTAGTATATATGTCATTGTTTATAATTAAGTATACCTTGTATTTAACCTTATGATTGTAAGGGGGGATATACATTTACATATGTTATTTTATCTATACGTTATAACCTAGAATAAGATTAACATCTTTATATAATTAATAAATACTGATAAGGACAAGTATACCTATGATACTTATCTCTGAGTTATGATCGTAAGGCACTATATTATTAACATTAGTTATTTTATCTACCCTCGGCCGCAGGCACGAGCCGCGCCTGTGGTCTCGGGCCGGAGGTATAGTATAACCTAGAATATCGTGTGTAACTTTATATAATTAATAAATACTTATAAGGACTATAATTCCTATGACACATATCTCTGGGTTATGATCAGAACACACTATATTATTTACCCCCCGGAGCCTCCACCCGCACTGTGGAGTGGGGGCGGAGGGCATTAGTTAATTTATCTACCCTCGGCCGCAGGCACGAGCCGCGCCTGTGGTCTCGGGCCGGAGGTATGATATTACCTGGATAATGTATATCTAAATTTATATAGTTAATAAATACATATAAGGATAAGTAACCAAACATACATACATTTATCTCTGGGTTATGATAACTTAAGTATACATTTATTTACATTAGTTAATTTATCTATACTATATAACCTATAATATGTATATAAATATATTTAGTTAAGAATTAGGCGTATGGTTAAATATATATATACTAAACATACATTCTCTGGTACATTATTGCTTAGGTACATATATTTACATTAGTTAATTTATCTATATACTAAAACCTAGTAATTATATATTTGTATTAATATAGTTAATGAAACACATATGGTACAATATTTATATAAAGATAAAATAATCTAGTTACTTATGATTAGAAGGTCTATATTTAATTACATTAGCCCTCCGCCCCCACTCCACCGGGTGGCGGGTGGAGGCTCCGGGGGCCTGAATTTATCTATACTATATAACCTAATAAATATATATATCTTATTTAATCATGATATGATCGTGTTATATATATTATTATACACCTATCTCAGGTAAGCTATTGTTAAGGGATATTTATAGTAACATTGTTCAATTTATCTACCCTCGCCGAAGGCACGAGCCGCGCCTGTGGTCTCGGGCCGGAGGTATAGTAATACCTAGAATTTATATATATTAATATATAAGTATATGACTGTGTGGACAAGACCTTATACATATCCACTAATCTCTGAGGCTTATAATTCTATAGGTATATATATATAATGACATTAGTCATATTATCTATATGATATTACCTGTAATACTATGTAACATAAATAAATATGAATATGATTTAATTCAAATATAAATACAATTATACATTTATCTCTTATATGATTGTCTAGTCTCCATATAATTACATTCGCCAATTTATCTACCCTCGGCCGCAGGCACGAGCCGCGCCTGTGGTCTCGGGCCGGAGGTGTAATATTACCTATTAATATTGTACATCTATTAATATATCTAATTAATATGCATATGGTTCTATATATCTAGAATTATCGAATAATCTATAGGACTTATGTTTGTGTGTAACCATATATATTTATATTCGTAAATTTATCTATACTCTATTACCTAGGAATATATATAATTTAGTAAATATGTATATAACACAGCTATATATGTATACTATTATCGATTTATCTAAGTACTCATGATTGTATAGTCCTAATTATATTACATTTATCAAATTATCTATACTAAATAACCTAGAATTATATAATTAAGTAAATGTATTTATAATACAGCCATATATGCATATGATTATACATTATATCTATGGGACTTATGATTGTATATGGACTCTATAATTATAGCCCCCCGGAGCCTCCACCCGCAACTCTGTGGAGTGGGGGCGGAGGGTTCGTTAATTTATCTATACTCTAAGACCTATAATTAGTGTGAACATTAATAAATATGAATATGATTCAGTCAAATATAAATACTATTATACACTTCTCTTTTGTCTATGATTATTAAGTACCATATATAATTATATTCGTTAAAATATCTATATTCTAAAACCTTATAATTTAATATAATAATAAATATGGGAATGATATAGTAAATATGTATATTATTATACACTAATCTCTAGGGCTCATGATTCTTAAGTCTCACTATATATATATTTACATGAGTGAAATTATCTATATGTTATAACCTTATAATCTTATCTAATAATAAATACGTGAAGGATCGTGTAAAATATGTATACTATTATCCACTAATCTCTAGTGCTTATGATTGTTTATCCTCCTATCTAATAACATTAGCCAAATTATCTATACTATATAATCTATTAAATGTATATATATATATATTATTAATATTTATCAAATTATCTATATTATATAACCTATTAAATACATATATATTATTTATATTCAGCACCCCGGAGCCTCCATAAAAACAAATATATCATATATATTTGTTTAGCCACCCGGTGGAGTGACTGGGGGCGGAGGGTCCAAATATCTATACTATATAACCTAATAATTGTATAGATATATTATTAATATTGATCAAATTATCTATATTATAGAACCTATAAAATTCATATATATTATATTTATATTACTCAAATTATCTGTATAGAATTACCTATTAAATGCATACATATATTATTTATATTTTTAAAATGATCTATATCATATAACCTATTAAATATATATATATTATTTATACTCCTCCAAATATCTGTATGGTGTGCCCTAATAAATCTATATATATATTATTTATATATATCAAATTATCTATATAATATAACCTATAATACATATATATTATATTTATATTACTCAAATTATCTATATAATATAACCTATGCAACCCATATATTATATTTATATTCTTCAAAATATCTGTATGGTATTTCCTAATAAATCTATATATATTATATATATATATTAATTTATCTATGTCATATTACCTATAAAATCCATATATATTATTTATATGCATCAAAATATCTGTATGGTGTGACCTAATATATCTGCATGGTATCACCTAATAAATCTAGATATATAATATTTATATTTCTAAAATTAGCCCCCGGAGCCCCCTTAAAATATAATGTCTTACATTATATTTTTAGCGCCAGTGGGGCGGGGCGGAGGGTCTATATTATATTACCTAATAAATATGTATATATATTATATATATTCTTCAAACTATATATATAGAATATCCTAGTCAACCTATATATATTATTTATATATATCAAATTATCTGTACTATATAACCTATAAAATTTATATATTATCTTTATAAGACTCCAAATATCTATATAGAATTACCTAATCGATTTATATATATTATTTATATATATCAAATTATCTAAATCATATCACCTAGAATATATATATATAATATTAATATTTATCAAATTATCTGTATCATATTACCTTATATTTATATATACAATATATTTTATATTATCGGTACCCATATTACCAGGTAAATTATATTAATATTCATCAAATCATCTATACTATATTATTAGTACATATTAGTTATAATATTAAAATTAGCCCCCGGAGCCCCCACCCGCCACTAGGTGGAGTGGGGGCGGAGGGTCTATACTATATTACCTAATATTTATATATATATGTAATATATTTGATATACATCAGATTACCTTTATTATAGGTTTATATTTAGCCCCCCGGAGCCTCCACCCGCAACTCTGTGGAGTGGGGGCGGAGGGTCAAAATATCTATACTATATAACTTAGTATTAGATGATATTTATATTAATCCTTTTAGCCTCCGGAGCCTCCACTCTGTGGAGTGGGGCGGAGGGTCTGTACTATATTATTAGGACATAATATTTATATTTTATAGAATTATCTGTCTCATATTACTAGATATTTAGGTGAAAACATATCTTAGATTAACCATACCATATTACCTGGTAAATTATATTTAATATTTATAAATTCATCCATACTATATTATTAGTACATCATAGTTATAATATGTAAATTAGCCCCCGGAGCCTCCACCCTGGGGGGCGGAGGGTCTATACTATATTAC
>JAJLXO010000350.1:0-23557 GCA_030571375.1 Botryozyma mucatilis | reverse complement strand
TCACTTGAGAAAAAAAAATGAAGCTTTGCTATAAAGATTATTGTTGAACTTTCTTGCATTCATGAGGAATACTGCGTTGCTAGGACGATAATAATTTTTTACTAAATGAACTCTCTAACCATCAAGCTTCAATTATTCCTGGAAAAGTGCCCTACTATATTATACATCACAAGAAGTGTGCATAAAACAATTTACAAATCACTACTTAACAGGTATAATTTTATTATTTAGAAATCAACTATGACTTAAGTATTTAGAAAAATCTAACTATCTACTAAATAAAATCCAACAAACTCTAAGAAAGTGAAGCTAGAGCTTATACGTAGTAAATGCAGTTTCCCGTTGCTTAGGCATTATGTCAATACTTGTAGATAATTGTACAAGAAATGATTAGTAATTACTATGTATATTAGTAATTTTACCTTCTATATAAAAAAAATGTATACTGTAATTCTACCTTCTATATAAAAAAAATGTATACCGTAATTCTACCTTCTATATAAAAATGTATATTGTAATTAAAGTGTAGTATGATTTTGAAAAATATTACGACAAGTATTTCCTAGTTTATAATAAATTACATAATCAGGTTAAATTGTTTTTACCGTAACCCTTCTCGGGGGGTGAAAAGTATCAAAACTGGGGGGTCGCATTATCAATTTCCATATTATTAATAAAATTAATAATATAAATACACAATATAACGTAGTAATATAATACAATAATATGATATACTATATAATATATACTACACTATATATAATATAATATATAAATATATAATATGTATGTAAGAAATGCTATACAGTATATGTAATAATAATAATATGCATATAATAATAGATAATATTATAGTTAATAATAAATAGTATATGCAAGATCTAAATATTATGTAGTGTACAATTATATAATACTATAATATATAATACTATATAATATAATATATGATATAATATATATAATATAATACTATAATGCTATATATAATAATATAATATAATACTATAATATACTATAATACTATAATATAATAATAAATCTAATATATACACTGTGCTATATATAATATACTATATAATATACTATATAATATACTAATATAATATAATACTATAACACTATAATATAATACTATAACACTATAATATACTATATAATATAATAATATATAATACTATAGTATAATAATAAATTAATATATATATATAATATAATAATAAACTATAATAATATAATACAATGCAATATAATAATAGCATATAATAATAATAATAATAATAATAATAATAATAATAATAATATAATATAGTATATAATAATATACTATAATACACTATACTACAATATACTATAATACTATACACTATATAATAATATATATATAATATAGTATAATATAATAATATAATTTAATACTATAATACTATACACTATAATGTAGTATAATATAATAAATATAATAATAATAATAAATATAATATATAATATACTATACATTTATATTATATACTTCGTATATAATATATTTCAACTTCATAACTTGTTTCTTAGCAATTTTACATAACTTATCTAATTTGCGTATATCAATTTAATATAATTTAATATATACAAATATATAAAATAATACAATACATACAAATATATAAAATAATACAATACATACAAATTATAATAAATGTCTTTAGCAGATTATTTAGCTAAACACTATTTAGATGAAGATTCTAATTTAGGAAAAAGTAAAAAAAATAAAAATAATAAAAAAAAAGATAAAAAAAAAGATAATTCAACTATACGAATAGTAGATGAAGATGAAAATTTAAATTTATCTAATAAAAATGAAAATTCGAGCCAAAGTGATAGTGAAAATGAGAATGAAAATGAGAATGAAAATATTAAAAAAAAAAAAATTGGTTAGTTTAGTATTATTAGTATTATTATTATTATTATTATATTTTATACATTAACATTGTAGAAAAAAAAACATGGAAACCTTTAGGTAAAATAAAAATAAAATCTAATAAAGAAATAGAAATAAAAAAACAAAAACAAAAACAAAAAGGAGGATTAAAAACAGCTCAAGAGGTTGAAAATGATATTAATAGGAAAAGAAAATTAGAAGAAAAAAGTATAGGAAATCAAGAAAAAAATAAACAAACGGTTTACAGAGATGCTACAGGTAGAATTATTGATTTAAAAAAAATAAAATATGAAATGGAAAGAAAAAAGGATGAACAGGAAAGAATCAAAAAATTAGAAATTCAAAGTGTAAAGGGTGATGTACAGATTTTACAAGAGAAGAAGGAGAAAAAGAAGCTTGAGATGGTTAGAAATGCGCCACTAGCGAGGTATGTTGTGTTTATTATTTATTATTTATTTATTGTGTTATTGTGTTTATTATTTATTATTTATTTATTGTGTTATTGTGTTTATTATTTATTATTTATTTATTGTGTTATTGTGTTTATTTATTTATTATTTATTTATTATTTATTTATTATTTATTTATTTATTATATTATATTATTATATTATTTATTATATTATTTATTATTGTATTTATTTATTTATTTATTTATTTATTTATTTATTTATTATATTATTTATTATATTTATTATTATATTTATTATATTTACTATTATATTTATTATATTTACTATTATATTTATTATATTTACTATTATATTTATTATATTATTTATTATATTATTTATTATATTTATTATTATATTTATTATATTTACTATTATATTTATTATATTATTTATTATATTATTTATTATATTTATTATTATATTTATTATTATACTTATTATATTATTTTTCCCTATATACTCACTCCTAACAACAGATACTCGGACGACGTTGAAATAAACAAACAACTAAAAGAAAAAGAAATATGGGAAGATCCAGCAGCATCGTTTCTTAAAAAAAAAAAAGTGGAGAAAAAATCAGAAACCGGTTTGGATTTATATAAGGGAAATTATAATCCAAACAGATTTGGGATACCTCCGGGACATTTGTGGGATGGGGTTGATCGGTCTAACGGGTTTGAAAAACGCTGGATCCAAAGACAAAATGAAATTCTTTTAAGTAAACGACAGGATTATGGGATTGATTAGTATGTATATGTATATATAAATATATATGTATATATAAATATATATGTGAATAAGTATATGATGTATACTCTTTCGACAGCTGGTCGATTATTTCGAGAACCGATAGTTCATCGGTTTTTGTAACTACGTCGTATTACTTTACATTATCACTGCCATAGTATCGTAATACAATATAATATGATTGTTTTTCCGCTTTTTAGTAATAGTATGTATGGTAAAAAAACAAAACATATTAACATATATTATAATAAAATACAATAAATAATAAAAAATGTATCCTCATAACAATTATCTCTTGTCTAATCAACTTGGATTTTGTTTTATTATTTATTATTTATTATTTATTATTATTATTTATTATTTATTATTATTATTTATTATTATTATTTATTATTTATTTATTTCATAGATAAAACTTTCTAATTAATATAATACATCACCATAACAGCGTAATCAATTTAATAAACCTTTCCTATTGATTAACCAATAGAAGTAAATAAGTAAATCAATTGCAAAGTAAAAAATTTTAATAAATTAAATACAGATTAAACGGCTTCAAATTAACCAATAAAATGTAAATTCTTCTTATTACTACGGAATCGCAGATCTATCAGGAGTTTATTTCCCACACTATTATTATGTAATTTTTATATATATTTATACTTTTTATGTAATAATTGTTTTATAATTATTTAATATCAATATTTAAATTATGTAATTATTGTTTTTTTTTTTTTTTTTAATAAACTTTTATTAGGTCTCCTGATGCAATAATTAAATTAAATTAGTTTGCTATCTAGTATCTATAATTTATTTATTATCTTTACCTTGAGAGTATATATAAGGGCTGGTGTAAGAGTTAAATTAATATTAACATTTTTATAAGTTTATAATTTGTAAAATACGTTATATCAATATAAAATATTAATATTATAAATTATTTTAATTATATTATATACTATATTAATATACTATATTAATATACTTTATTATTATATTATATCACTTGTATCCGTCTTTTCCTTGTTGGTCTTAATAATCTTATTTCAGTCTCAACTTCCTTGGCTCTCCTTATAGTCTTGGATTATTATTAAATTAGTTTTAAAAAATAAAAATAAAAATAAAAAATGAATAAAAACGAAAAGGTTGCTATAGAAACATTACCTGATTATGATACCGGATCATTAGAATCTGGGGAAGGGGTAATTAAAGGTATTAGCTCATTACATAATACAAGAGAAAATTCAGATTTGGAAAAATATATTGACGAAAATGGAGATAATATTTCTAAAAGAGGAAATAGTCCTGGTGGGGTTAAAAAAGGGTTTTTCCGAGATTTTATTGATGGTTTTAAAGAATATGAATTAACATCAGAGGAAAAAGCACATATTGCTTCATTAGCACATGAAAAAGGTCAAGATTATAATGATGAAGTTGTTAAATATAAAGTTGCTCATGCACCACTTCATAGATCATTAAAATCAAGACATTTACAAATGATTGCTATTGGTGGTGCAATAGGATCAGGTTTATTTGTTGGTTCTGGTTCTTCTTTATCAGGTGGTGGTCCTGCTGCTGTTGTTATTGCTTTTATTCTTATTGGTGTAATGTTATATGGTACTTGTCAAGCACTTGGTGAAATGGCTGTATTATTTCCTGTTTCTGGTTCATTTTGTGTTTATGGTTCAAGATTTGTTGATCCTGCTTGGGGTTTTGCTATGGGTTGGAATTATGCTTTACAATGGTTAGTTGTATTTCCATTAGAATTAGTCGCTGCTTCAATGACAATTCAATATTGGAATAGTGAAATTTCTCCTGCTGCATGGACTGCAATCTTTTGGGTAGTAGTTGTTTTTATTAATTTATTTGGTATTAAAGGTTATGGTGAAGCAGAATTTGTTTTTTCAATTTTAAAAGTTACTGCTGTTTCAGGTTTTATAATTTTAGGTATAGTACTTGTATGTGGTGGTGGTCCAAATCATCATTATTATGGTACACATTATTATCATGATCCTGGTGCATTTTCTGCTGGTTTTAAAGGTTTATGTTCTGTTTTTGTTAATGCTGCATTCTCTTTTGCTGGTACTGAACTTACAGGTTTAGCTGCTGCTGAAACTGAAAATCCAAGAAAATCTTTACCAAGAGCAACAAAACAAGTATTTTGGCGTATTACTTTATTTTATGTTGTTTCATTAACTCTTATTGGTTTATTAGTACCTTATAATGATCCAAAACTTATTGCAAAAAATTCTGTTGATGCAACTGCTTCACCATTCGTTATTGCAATTAAAAATGCTGGTATTTCTGGTTTACCATCAGTAATTAATGCTGTTATTTTAATTTCTGTTTTATCTGTAGGTAATTCATCTGTTTTTGCTTGTTCAAGAACTTTATGTGCTCTTGCTCAACAAAAAATGGCACCTAGTTGGTTTGCTTATATTGATCGTAATGGTAGACCAATTATTGGTGTTGGTGTTACACTCGCATTTGGTCTTTTAGGATTTTTATCTGCTTCTTCAAAGGAAGGTGATGTATTTACATGGATGCTTGCTCTTTCAGGTTTATCATCAATTTTCACATGGGGTTCAATATGTCTTTCACATGTTTTATTTAGATGGGCTTGGAAAGTACAAGGTCATTCTTTAAATGAAATTCCATTTACTGCACAAGCTGGTGTTTATGGTTCTATTATTGGTTTTATTTTTAATTTCTTAGTTTTAATGACACAATTTTGGACTGGTTTATTCCCAGTTGGTTCTCCAGCGAGTGCTGAATCATTTTTTGAAGCTTATCTTGCTGCTCCTGTTATAATTGCATTTTACATTCCTTATAAATTATGGTTTAAGACAAAATTTGTTACTCCATCTACTGCTGATGTTACATCTGGAAGAAGAGAAATTGATCTTGATGCTTTACAAGAAGAATTACGAATAGAAAGGGAAGAGATGGCTAAGAGAAACTTTTTAGTACGATCTTACTATTTCTGGTGTTAACATTGTATGTGTATGTGTGTATGTTTATGTTTATGTTTATTTACTTGTATGTTTATATGTTTGTTTATATTTAAAATGATTTTTTACATTATTTTTACTATCTGTTTATTATATTTTATTTTATTCATTTTACTCATTTCCATTACTTTATTCTCATTGATATTTACAATGTAAATAGTAATACAATGTAATACGATCGTTTTTTAAAATATAGAATTTAAATACAAACAAATAAAAAAATATAAAACAAATATATAAAACAGATATCAATAAATTAAATAGCCACCCTGTTTGATATCAACTTGTTTTTTTTTTTAATTTATTGCATAACGTTTATGACTCTATCTTCAACGTTGAGGTATTTAATAAAAAAATAGCCTGTAATGACGGAATGAATTAAAATTGATTAAAATTTAAAAACAATAATACTATAAAACAAACAAAAAAAAAAAAATATATATATATATAAATATATATTAAATATAATAAATAAAAATAATATCATGACATAATAAATAAATAAAAAAGGATACTATGATATAATAGGATCTATATAATAAAATACTCTTATAGCATGTCTTAAAGTCTCATGTTTAAGAACCCCCAAAAAAAGAAACCAAATCAGTATCCATGGAAACCACAGTTACGGTTAATAAATAAATTAAAAAATTAAAAAATTAAAAAATTAAAAAATTAACCGAAACAGCTTAGCCGTACAAACCCCCACTTTTAAATATTCACGTGACTTGCGCCTTACGCGCTATTTAATTATTTACTGCCTTCTATAATACGAACTACGATGACTAATCCCAACAGTAAAATGACTAATTCCAGCAATAAAATGACTAAAATCAAGTGACTCACACCCAAGTCATCTGCCTATATACTTTATTTTTTTTAAAGTTTCCTAATATTTTTTATATTTTTCATGTTTTTTATGTTTTTTATGTTTTATCATGTTCCTATATTTTTTAATTTACTATTATTTACTATGATTTAATGTCATTTACTTGCAAATTTACAATATTACCTCTATGTACTCGTGATGCCGTATAAAATTGAAAAATGTTCGTTTTTAGTCAGTGGAAGAATAAAAAATTTTTTTAATTAGCATATAAGCGCATAAGATGACTAAATATATTAATTATATTACTAACAAAAGATCATTTATATAATAATCATTGTCGATTTGTTACATAATGAGGAGAATACTTACATAATATAACATGTATGATTACATAACAGAGCGCGCGAATATTAGCATTAACTTTATTTACTTAATTGTTTATAATTTTTTTTATTTTTTTTTTATTATTTATTTATTTATTTATTTATTTATTTATCAATTTTTCATTTTATTTAGTATTACTCTTTGTATATTTTATTTTTCTTATTTCCCTTATCATTATTGTTTATTATTTCTTTTTTTAATTCATTTAAATTTCTTTTGTAATTTAGGGGCTAAAAAGAATAATCAAATGAACTGGAAAAGTTAGGTGTATTATATTATTAGTATTGTATAGTAAAATAATATATATAAACGGATAGTATCAGTTAGAAATAACTTTAAATAAATTTTTAAATTAAATAAAAAATACACATATTCATGTGTAGTTAGTTTAACAAGGTTTATTATATAAATATATATATATATGTATATATATATATATATATCTATTTAAATATTTTTTATTTTTTATTTTAATAAACCTATTTTTATAAATAAACCAACTTTGATAAATATCTTATTCATAAATAAACCAACTTTGATAAATAAAAAAAATATAAAAGTGTCATAATATTTATTAACTTTCAATCATGAGCGAAAAATCAAATTATGATGAAAAAACTATTGGAGATGTGGAAATCGGAAAAATTTCATCACCAGAAATAGGAACATCCACAATTATTTCTAAAGGAAATGATCATGGTTCAAATTTAGATAGTAGTGATGATATGAATGTTAAAAAAAATTTTTTTGAATCATTCATAGATGGATTTAAACAATATGAATTATCTCCAAAACAAAAAGCTGAAGTTTGTGTTTTAGCTGAAAAATCAGGACAATCTTTTGAAGAAGAAGCTATTAAATATAAAATTAAAAATTCACCTTTATCAAGATCATTAAAAGGTAGACATTTACAAATGATTGCCATAGGTGGTTCAATAGGAACTGGTTTATTCGTTGGTTCAGGTGTTGTACTTGCAACTGGTGGTCCAGCTGCTGTTGTTATTGGTTATATTTTAATTGGTATTATGTTGTATTGTACTGTACATGCTCTAGGTGAATTAGCTGTCTTGTTCCCAGTTGCTGGTTCTTTTTCAATATATTCTTCAAGATTTATTGATCCCGCTTGGGGTTTTTCTATGGGTTGGAATTATGCTTTACAATGGTTAGTTTCTTTCCCATTAGAATTAGTTGCTGCTTCTATGACAATTCAATATTGGAATAGAGATATTTCTCCTGCTGCATGGGTTGCAATATTTTGGTTTGTTGTTGTTTGTATTAATCTATTCGGTGTAAAAGGTTATGGTGAAGCAGAATTTGTCTTTTCTATTATAAAAGTTGTTGCTGTTTGTGGTTTTATTATTTTAGGTATTGTACTTGTTTGTGGTGGAGGTCCAAATCATCATTATTATGGTACTCACTTTTATCATGATCCTGGTGCCTTTGCTGCTGGTTTTAAAGGTTTATGTTCAGTATTTGTTACTGCTGCATTCTCTTTTTCTGGTACTGAATTAGTTGGTTTAGCTGCTGCTGAATCCGAAAATCCAAGAAAATCATTACCACATGCAACAAAACAAGTTTTTTGGCGTATAGCTTTGTTTTATATCATTTCTTTAACATTAGTTGGTTTATTAGTACCATACAATGATCCTGAATTAATATCTGGTTCATCAAATGTCGATGCAAAAGCATCTCCATTTGTAATTTCAATTAAAAATGCTGGTATTTCTGGTTTACCATCAGTAATTAATGCTGTAATTTTGATCTCTGTCTTGTCAGTAGGAAATTCTGCTGTTTTTGGCTGTTCAAGAACTATTGCTGCATTAGCCCAACAAGGTATGGCCCCTTCAATTTGTGCATATATTGATAGACAAGGTAGACCAATTGTTGCCGTTGCAATTTCTTTAGCTTTTGGACTTTTAGGATTTTTATCTGCTTCATCAAAAGAAGGTGATGTTTTTACTTGGATGCTTGCACTTTCTGGTTTATCTTCAATTTTCACATGGGCCTCTATTTGTTTATCTCACATCTTATTCAGATACGCTTGGAAATTGCAAGGTCATTCACTAGATGAAATTCCATTTACTTCTCAAGTTGGTGTAATCGGTTCAGGTGTTGGTTTTATAATGAATATCTTAGTTCTCATGGCTCAATTTTGGACTGGTTTATTTCCAATTGGTGAAAAGGATGCTGATGCGAAATCTTTCTTTGAAGCTTACCTTGCTGCCCCTGTCGCCTTAGTATTTTATATCGGTTATAAAATTATTTATAAAACTAAATTTGTAACTCCTGCAAATGCAGATTTGGTTTCAGGTAGAAGAGAAGTTGATTTGGATGCTTTAAAGGAGGAGTTACGTATAGAAAGAGAAGAAATGGCTAAGAGAAATATTTTTTATAGGATCTATAGTTTCTGGTGTTAAGGTGTACGTACTATTATTATTTTATGATTACTTTATGATTCTTTTATGATTTTTTATTCTTATTTCATTATTATTTTATTATTATTTTATGGGTTTTTTTTTTTATGAATCTTTTATCATTTCATTTTTATTTTTATTATTATTTATATCAAATCATGGTTATCCGTGAGTATACTAAAAAAACCAAGTGTTAGAATTGTATTCTATTTATTTATTTATTAGATATTAGTAAAAAATCCATTGAATAGATTAATATAAATTATAAATTAAATTATAAATTGAATAGAGATTAAATAAATATATAATAAGTGTAAAAGTATATTAAATACGAATTAAAAATCAGACAAACAATATTAAAAATGTCATTTTGAAATGGTTATAATGATAAAAATAAATGATAACATAACTGAGTCTAGTCTAAAATTAATTATAATAAACATTAACATACCATTTATTTAAAATATATCATCGTAAACCATTATTACCGCCTTTATACATCAGTAGTTGATATTTCTTTAATCTCAGTCGATGTTGCAGAAAGACCCATTACATTTAAGAATAAATTAAGGTTTTGCATTCTTTGCAAAGATAAATCAGGTGGTAAGATTCTTGCTTCTGACATTGTCGAAAACACTTTTTCACGTACTTCATCTACAATGATTCTTTGATAATCAAGATTTGCAGCTAAGGCAATAGCAGCGAAAAATTGCCAAACATAAGCATCATCGGATCTGATAATTGGAAATATTTCTTCAAATCTCCCTTGAAGTCCTTTGAATAATTTATCAAATGTTCTATTCCATTCACGCAATTCCTCTCTAACATTCACAGTTGGATTTATACTTAAATCTTGTTTTGCTAATTCTGCTCTTGAAATTAAAACTGTTGCAAATGATATTCCAATTTGAGATTTAACAATAATATTTAAATTACTTTCATTCAACATTAATTCAAGTAATCTAACAACTATATGAAATGGAGCGTCTGAAATGTAATGCACAACAAGAGGTAAGACAGTTTGCTGAAATAATTCAATTTCTTCTCTAATTTGCTTACTTATACCAGTATTGCCAACATTGATTGGTGAAGAAAATGATTCATTTCCATATTTAACAACATCCAGTTTATCCAAATTTGCAACGAGTAATGAAATAATCATTAACTGTTGATCTGAATTAAGAAATCTAAAAATTCTTGCTATAAGTTTTTTACTTTTAGAATGTGATAGTATACTTACGAAAGGATGGTTTGGAGTTTCTTTGTTTGATTCTTTATAAATTGGGTCCATAATATGTAATTTTTTCCATAAGGTATCTATATATCCATTCATTTCATTTTTCCATTCAATAATAGATTTATCAGATTCAGTTTCTACTTCTGAATTGTTATTGTCAGCATTAGTATTTGTGTTATCGTTATTTTCCGTTGTTAATGGAATAGGACGATTTCTCTCACAATTTTCTAAGGAAAGTAATGTCATATACGCATCTTCAATATCTTTTAAAATAGAAATTGAGGAATCGTTATGATTTTTTTTATTATCTTTAACTTCATTTAAGGATGAAGAAGGTTCATTTAAATCATTTGAAGGTGATTTTTTCGACGACAAATCAATCATTCTTCTTGGAGTTTTAGAATTAGATAATGATACTTTACCCAATGCACCTTCAGCATAAAGTGCAGTCTTCTTTGGACCATGAATTTTAGCATTTTCTACGGCTCTTTGAATTTGTTGCTGCATTCTTTGAAGCATATTTTCATTACTTCTACGTAGTCTTGAATTTCTTGTTTGATTACCTTGTTGAACTAAGTATGTTTCAGCCATTTTATTCAATGGTTGTGATGGATTTGCTCTACATTTAATTTGAGAATAAACAATAAAGTAAAAAAATTCATCATCAGGATTTTCACTAACAAGTTGTTGTAATTGAATTCTTGTAATATAATTTTTTTCATAATTTGTCATAAGTCCATTATATTGAGCAATAGCAGCTATTTTTCTACCACGTCTCATAATTCTTTCAGATTCCACATTTAACCTTTGCTTTTCTTCATCACTTAATGGATTATATTGTTGTTTGGATGAAAAAGTTTGTGGATCTGAATTGAAAAGCATATTTTGGATACTATCTAAAGGATTAATTTGTGATTGTAAAATTTGTGATGAAGGAACATTAATTAAGTTTACAGCTTTTACACCTACTGGAAGACCATTTTGATCAAGTATTGTAGGATTTTGTTGTGGCTGATTTAAAGTAAAATCAGATATCTGTTGATTGACAATGATTGGATTTGGTTGAGATTGTTGATTAAATATAACTGAATTTTGTGATTGTTGAGAAGAAATTTGGTTAATTTGATTTTGATTTTGATTTGAATTTATGTTCGCACTTGCTTTAGATAATAATTCACTTTCCAACTCATCTAATGTCATAACCTTTCTATGGGTTTTTGCAGGTGGTTGTTGACTAAGTAATTGTTGTTGTAATTGTAATTCTAAATTTTTAATTTCTGCATCAGCAACAGAAGTATTAGAATTAGATAAAGATGTATCATTACTAATATTTAAATTATTATTAGATTCAGTCCATAAAGAAGGCATAGGACGTAAATCCAAGAGTTTTGAAGGAACATTTGACGATACAGATGGATTAACATCTAAATTAGAAGAAATATTATTTGTACGAGGATTTTCCCATTTGATAGTATTAGAAGATGAGTTATTATTATTATTATTATTATTATTATTATTATTATTATTATCTGGTAAAGATTTTTTTGCTATTCTAGCATAAGAAAATTGTTCTTCATCAATTGTACGAGCAACATTTGCAGTTTTTCCAGCAAAATCAAAATCTCTATCTACTACAGTTACACCAAAAGTTTCATCATTTAGTTCGTCATTTGCTTCTTCCAATTGATCACCTAGTCCATCATAGGTATCATCGAAAAAGACACTATTAGTTAGCTAAATGAATATAGTATATATATAGTATATTATAACACTCACGTTTCTTGATAAATATTCTCATCATCTTCCAAAGAATTATCATCTTTATTTTTTTCTTCTCTAGGAAGAGAAGTATCAAAACCAAAAAACGACATATGTGGGAATAGACTTGTATTTATAGTTTTTTTAAAAATAGAGGAAAATAAATATCGGATCTAAAAAGTTCCGAGTTTGTTTACTTTTTGGTGTTTTTGTTGTGTTTTTGTTGTGTTTTTGTTATGATTTGATTTTGACAAGTAAACAAAGAATCCCAAAAAGGAAAATATAGCCCAACAAAAAAAAATAAACAAAATAAAAATAAATAAATAAATAAATAAATAAATAAATAAATAATTAAATAAATAAATAAATAAATAATTAAACTGACCAATAAGAAAATCAGAAATATTAATTAAATATAATAATAAATGGCAAAAAATTAAATATACACTGATGGAAAAATTTAATAGGGAGTTTAATTAATAAATAGTAATAATAAAATAATATCATAAATAGTAAATAAAATAAAAAAAATAATAAAATAATAAAAAGACACTAGATCTCATTTGAGACCCTGGATTAAATAGATTATAATTAGATTATTTTATTATTTTATTATATTATTTTATTATTATTTTATTTTATTATATTATTTTATTATATTATTTTATTATTTTATTTTATTATTTTATTTTATTATTTTATTTATTTTTAAATAAATCTCATAGTTACTTCAATTTTTATTTTTCTGTTGTGATAAGAAAAAAAGAATACCGTTGTCATGGATATTATAACCACGGTAATAATAATGAAATATATCCATAACAACACATATACTATACTGGGTATGTTTTATAGATTGAGATATATTGGGTATATTAAGTATGTTACTATAGTAACATACTTGTATAGATCCAATCTAGACTAATAATTATTATTATTATTATATTGATATTATATTGATATTAAAAATTACATCATTACCACCCAAATAAATAAACTATTAACAGTAATATACAGCAAACGTAAAAAGCAAAAGAACAAAAAACATATGCAAAGAAAAAAAAAAAAAAAAAAATTTATATATATATATATATATATATATATATTTTAATAATGGTATCAAAATGTAAATGTAGATATAAATTTTTCTTGTTATAATTATTAATTAAAATATTATTTTATGTATCTACTGTTGTAGAAGAATAAACTCTTAATGTACCAACAGTACCATTAATTGATCCAAGACCAATAGAACCTGATGTTGGTGTAGCAAAATTAGTCCATTTTGTGTAAAATACTTGTGTATATGTAGAAAGATAAGTAGTAGGAATACCATTAAATGTTCCAGTAGCAAATATTGTAGTTGGCCATAATGATGTAGATGAAGTTGTGGTTTCTACTGGAACGAGTTGTCCTGAAATGTTAATACGAAAAAATAAAAAAGTTAATACGATTTTAAAACTAACCTTGTGAATATACAAAATTACACAATAACAGTAAAAATAAACAACTCAATTTTAATAATTTTATCATTTTATTTGTATGTATATAACAAGGTATATAATTAGGTATATATTTTTTATGTATTTATTTATTTATGATGATGATAATTTATTTATTATTTATGTATGCGTATTTAAATATATTTGCTAAAACAAATTACTTTTTAATACGTATTAAACTAGATAACTTAAATATATATACTCTTGTCTGCCAATTCTTGTGAGTATATAAAAAAACCAAGTATGATAACACTAAGTAAACTATAAACTAATAAACTTGTAAACTAATAACTAAACTAAACCAAAACTAGCGATTTAAATTCAATTTATACTAAATGACAGCTATACAAGTAATTCTACTACGGGATTTGTATCCAAGCGATTATAATTAATTGTTTATTATAATTAATTATTTATTTTAATTAATTGTTTATTTTAATTAATATTTACTATTCACTTTAATACTATTTCTTAATTACTTAATTAACATCTACTTAATTACTTAATTAATACATCTTGAATAAATCTGGGGTGATGAGGTGAATTAAAAACCCTAAACAATAAACAATAAACGGTAAATTATAAAATATGGTACAACTAAACATTCTTTATATATAAAAACAATTTAAATAAAACAAATATTCTTAATACATTATTTATTTTTTTAATTTTTACAATTTTGGTATAAAATTAATTATTACTTTCTTACTTTGTTATTTACAGTTAAAATGCCACGTATTAGTAAACAGTAAAATTATTTCTGTACTAAACCCTTCTACTTTTGATTATATAATATATCGGTTATGAATCTTAAATGGTTGTGGTATATAAATAATAAAACATTAAAATAAAACACAGGTAATAACAAACATTAAAATAAAACACAGGTAATACATAACACAGGTAATACATAACACAGGTAATTTTAACGGTCACTTTTTCACCGGAAACATCCAGACATTATCGGGTAACTACACTATTGCAATTTATCTCTATAGCAACAACAATTATTAAACAATATCCCCAAAACGTTAATGATAAGATTGATAAGGAACAATATCCAATCATATAAAACATCCGGAATATAAATTAACCAATAAACGCTATAAACACTATAAACATTATATTACATAATCAATAATAAAATAATATGGGAAACCGAAAAAACCCGAAAGAGGGTATAATGGTTTTGAAAAATTTTCACTATATATATATATATAAAATAAAATTACCCGGTTTTATATTTTCTCTTAGCCTCTCGGAAAGGAAAGATTTTCTCAAATACTTAGTAAAGAACGGATTTTTATAAAGTATAAAAGGAACCGCGTGCGTCAAAGAATCTTTTTTTTCTTTTCTTTATAAAGATTTAAAATATATATATTTAAATATAATAATTTATTAATTATATTATATATTTTTTAAAATATATAATATATTCTTATAACATATCTTATAACATATCTTATAACATATCTTATAACATCTTATAACATTCTTAACTCATAAGATTACTAGTCCTCTAGGTAATTTTTATACCAATTTTATTATTATAAAAGCGTATTTTTCAGAATAAACATCCCCATAACAACACAATGGTTTACCCTACAGAACCCGAATTCGAACAAGCCTATAATGAACTTTTAAGTTCTTGGGAAGAATCGACATTATTCGAACAAAGACCAGAATTACGTAAGGTAATACCGGTCATTTCTATTCCAGAAAGAATTATACAATTTAGAGTAGTATGGGAAGATGACAGTGGAAAATTACAAGTAAATAGAGGTTACAGAGTACAATATAATTCAACTTTAGGTCCATATAAAGGTGGATTACGTTTCCATCCTTCTGTTAATCTTTCAATTTTAAAATTTTTAGGTTATGAACAAATTTTTAAAAACGCCTTAACCGGTCTCAATATGGGCGGGGCCAAGGGCGGGGCCGACTTTGATCCAAAAGGTAAATCTGATAATGAAATTAGAAGATTTTGTTCAGAATTTATGCGTGAACTTTCTCGTCATATTGGTCAAGATACAGATGTACCAGCAGGTGATATTGGTGTAAGTGGTAAAGAAATTGGATTTCTTTTTGGTGCTTATAAACGTTATCGTAACTCTTGGGAAGGTGTTTTAACTGGTAAAGGTCTTTCATGGGGTGGTTCTCTTATTCGTCCAGAAGCTACTGGTTATGGTCTTGTTTATTATGTTGAACAAATGATTTTGTATGCATCAAAAGGTAAAGAAAATTTTTCTGGTAAAAGAGTTTTAATTTCTGGATCTGGTAATGTTGCTCAATATGCAGCTATTAAATGTATTGATCTTGGTGCTACTGTATTATCTCTTTCTGATTCAAAAGGTGCACTTATTGATATATCTGGTAAAGGTTTTACTAAACAAGAAATTAATTTAATTGCAAAATGTAAAGCTTCTCGTGCTGATTTACTTTCTGTTGTTGGTACTTTTTCTGAAACAAAATTTAAATATATTCCTGGTGCTCGTCCTTGGTCTCATGTTTCAAAAGTTGATGTTGCTCTTCCTTGTGCAACTCAAAATGAAGTTTCTGGTGAAGAAGCTGATAAACTTATTGCTGCTGGTTGTAAATTTATTGCTGAAGGTTCAAATATGGGTTCAACTCCTGAAGCTATTACTACTTTTGAAAAACATAGATTAGCTTTTACTGAATCTGGAATTTGGTATGGTCCAGGAAAAGCTGCAAATTGTGGTGGTGTAGCTGTTTCTGGTCTTGAAATGGCTCAAAATTCTCAACGTGGTCCTTGGACTGCTGAAGAAGTTGATTCACGTCTTAAACTTATTATGTCAAATTGTTTTAAAACTTGTATTAGTACTGCTCTTGAATATTCTTCAGAAAAGACTGATTCTCTTCCATCTCTTGTTAAAGGTGCAAATATTGCTGGTTTTGTTAAAGTTGCTGAAGCAATG
Source organism: Botryozyma mucatilis (assembly GCA_030571375.1). NCBI lineage: Eukaryota > Fungi > Ascomycota > Trigonopsidomycetes > Trigonopsidales > Trigonopsidaceae > Botryozyma > Botryozyma mucatilis. The sequence continues at coordinate 6,367 of JAJLXO010000350.1, read as the reverse complement.
CTTGATCATGGTGATTTTTGGTAATTATTAGATTAATAATTTTTTTTTTTTTTAAAATTTTTTAATCTATAGGTTTTTACTATGAAATTTTTTATTTTATATATATATCTTAATGAGTTATGTCTAGTTTAGAATATTTTATATGTTACAAATGTATATTATCTATTTACAGTTATATATAGTTTAATGTATTTATATTTATGTTATGTGTTTGAGTATAGTTAATTACAAGAAATTCTATCTATTTAAATGTTTTTGATTTAAATATAAATATCAATTATCTATTGTAAATTATATTTACAATATTTAAAATATTATTATACTGAATATTTAAAATATTATATTTTTATACACAATATTTAAAATTATATTCAAAATATAGAAATTATTATATTACTCTCAATATCAAAAATATATTTTTTATACACAATATTTAAAATTATATCCACAATATATAAAATATTATTATATTGAATATTTAAAATATTATATTTTTATACAAAATATATAAAATATTATACTTTTACTCTCAATATTTAAAATTATATTTCTATACACAATATATAAAATATTAAATTTTTTATATACAATATATAAAATACGTATTTGTATACACAATATTAAAATTATATCCACAATATATAAAATATCATTATAATGAATATATAAAATATTATACTTCTACTCTCAATATTTTAAAATTTTACATTTTTACACTCAATATATAAAATACGTATTTTTTATACTTAATATTTAAAATTATATTCACAATATATAAAATATTTTTATACTTAATTTAAAATATTATATTTTTATACACAATAATAAATAATTATATTTTAACTCAATATTTAAAATTATATTCACAATATGTAAAATATTATATTTTATACTCAATATATAAAATTTTATGTTACTCTCAATATTAAATATTGTATTTTACACTTAATATTTAAAATTATATTTTATACACAATATATAAATATTATATTTTTATACTTAATTTAACATTTCTACTCTCAACACTCAAATTTCTATGCTATTATTAGATATTGATATATTATCCCAAAAATATATCAATACAATATAATAATGCTGCAGCATACATAAAAAAAACACACACTATTTATAAGATCTATGAATGATTTTCCAAAACTTGTCTAAATAGTGCTAATTTATACAATAATTCGTAAAATACTCTATACATCAATACAATAGTAAACATCGACATCTTAATAGCAGATATATTAGCATTGCTTGCTTACATACATTATACATACATACATACATTATATACATTATATACATACATTATATACATACATACATTATATACATACATACATTAATTATACATACATACATTAATTACATACACACCTTAATTACATACACACATGTTTAAAAATACAATGCTCAATACAATCGTATAAATATTTAACTTTACGTCTGATAATTTATCTGATCTTGGGAACCTTGATAATATTTCGCTTATTAATTAATATAAATTGATTAGAAATCTCGGCATTTTTAATCTTTAAATTCGCATATAAAAATTTCCAAATTTCGTATTTTTTTTATAGTATCAATTATTTATTTATTTATTTATTTATTTATTTATTTATTTTTTTTTTTTTAAAAAAAAAAATAAACATTCATTCAAAATGGGTCATCAATACGAATATAACGTAACTATGTCTTGCTCTGGTGGGTTTTTTTTTTTTTTTTTTTTTTTTTTTTTTTTTTTTTTTTTTTTTTTTTTTTTTTTTTTTTTTTTTTTTTTTTTTTTTTTTTTTTTTTTTTTTTTTTTTTTTTTTTTTTTTTTTTTTTTTCTTTCCCTTCACATACAATCTAACTATTAAGGTTGCTCTAATGCTGTAAATAAAGCTCTTTCTAGACTTCAAGGAGTAGAAAATGTTGATATTTCTTTACCCGCACAATCTGTAAATGTGAAAACTAATGACTCACTAACTTATGATAATGTGCTCGAAACTATTAAAAAGACTGGAAAAACCGTTAATGGCGGCAAGAAAATTGCATAAATTTTGAACTGAAATTTTTTTTATTGTTTGTATTTTCTATAGTTTTTTATTACATTTATTTCTTACTTTTCTACAGTAAAATTTATACATCGTCACCTATTATATTTTAATCAAATCACCTATTTGCTTTTAAAATAATAGTAAAAAAAAACGTACATCATCGAAACGTAAACACAAAAAGTAAATAAATAAATAATAAATAAATAATAAATAAATAAATAAATAATAAATAAATAATCAGTACAAAATCACACATTAAGTACTGTAAAAACCTTCGCCAAAATATAAATAATAAATATAAACAACAATAATAAAGTAATAGTAAACAATAATAATAGTAAAACTAATAAACAATACAATATACAACATTAACTAAAATAATATAAAATAATAAAAAAACCAATAATCCAAATCCTTAACCATTTAAACCAAACTTATTTAAAATTGTCATTAGGCTTTTCAATATTTATTTTAGGAATATTATTCCCGTTTTGATTTTGATTTTGATTTTGATTATAGCTTTGACTATAATTTTCATTCTGAAGTTGATTTTGGAATTGGTTTTGCATCTGGTTTTGCAAGGAATTCTGCATTTGGTTTTGCATTTGGCTTTGCGAGGGATTCTGCATTTGGTTCTGCATTTGGTTCTGCATTTGGTTCTGCATTTGGTTCTGCATTTGGTTCTGCATTTGGTTCTGCATTTGGTTCTGCATTTGAATCTGATAGTGATGCTGCATCTGGACTTGGGTTTCATTTTGACTTTCTATTTGACTCTGATTTTGATTTGTATTCTGTTGGACATTTGCTTTCATTCTTTCTTCGTCCTTTTGCAAAGGTCGAATACAAGCGGCACCCTTTTCAGATCGGAAATGTCTAGATAGCGCATCTGACCTAGCGAAACTCTGTCCACAACCCCATTTCGTCTTCTTATCTGATAAAATACCACCACAAACAAAAAGTCTTTTACCCGTATGTAATTTTTCATGCCTTTTGCAATCATGAGTACGAGTAAATGTACGTTCACAATATGCACATTTATATGGTCTTTCATTTAAATGCGTAAGTTGATGTGATTGTAAATTATACCTTCTTGTAAAGCCTTTATGACATTTTTGACAAATGAATGTCGCATCGTGTTTTCTTATTGCTGATTTTGAAGCAGATGGCTGCGCAAGTTTTAACATATATTTCCTAAAAACTTCTGGATCACTTTTTTCGACACCTCTAAATGATTCATTTTTTTTAGTCTCATAATCATGCGCAGTTTCATTTGTTATAATCCTATTATTTAAACCATCTATTATTTTTAACTCCTTAACACAAACATTGCTGTCATTATTGCCAATTTTATAATAATTGTTATTTTTATTGTTGCTATTTTTATTGTTATTGTTATTGCTATTGTTATTGTTATTGTTATTGCTATTGTTATTGTTATTGCTATTGCTATTGCTATTGCTATTACTACTTCCACTAGGATTATTAGTATTATACGTATTATTATAAGTATTTTCATTATCATCATCATCGTTGTTGTTGTTGTTGTTGTCGTCGTCGTCGTCGTCATCATCATCATCATTATCGACGTTTTCGTCGTCGTTGTTATTTTCATATTTAACAATGTTATTATCGCCATCATAACTAACATTGGTTTTGTCATTGTTAAGGTGATCATATTCATGATCACTATCAGTCTCATTATCAGACTCGTCATGTTTTTTAATATAATGTTTATCATTGATATCATTATATAATGTAGGTTTATTATAATTTAAATTCATAAAAGCAGTAAAATAGCCTCCCCCCACTTGAGGAACAGCATAAGACTGTTTATCCTTATACGAATCATCATATTTAGGTTTTAATTCTGTTTTTAATTCTGAATTATTTTGATCTAAATGAAAATTCACGCCTCCATTTTCATTTATTTCAAAATTATTAGAATTAAAATTAAAATTGGAATATTTTGAATTACTAGTATTAGATTTTCCCATCATGTAATCATCTTTATACTTGTCAATACTATCAGTATATAAATAATTGAATTTATCCTCATATTCAGATTTGACTTTAATACTATTAGACTGAATATCATTTGATAATGATAATTCTGGTATTGGATTATTATTTAAACGGTTGGTTTCAAACCCATTGAAAGAATTTGCTCGCGGAGAAATTGGAGAATTAGAAATTGAAGGATTTTTATAAAAATAACTATTATAATTTAAGTTATAGTTAGAAGGAGTATCATTAGAATACGTTGAGTATTTCCCATTCAATAAATCAACAGCTGCAGAAGTGACAATTGCATTTGAAACTTGTGATAATTGTTGTAATTTTGCTTTTGATTTAGAATGAGAAATTGAACTAGAGCGAGAAGTGATGGATTGTGTTCTTGAATTAGGTCTATTTATTTCATTACTTCTTCTTCTATTAGAAGATGAAAATTCTTTTGTAATGCGGCCATCGCTGGGGGATAAAGAGGCAAATGAGCGGGAATCGTCTGAACAAGGGGTTGAAAGATATGAATTAGATGGGGAGTTGACTGAAAAAGAAGAGTTTGGATTTGACTGTAAATTTAAATTTGACTCCGAATTTGGATATTGACTTGAAAAAGAGTCTAGATTTGGGAAACGGTATTGGTTTCCATCAGTAGATTGGGGAGAAATATTTGTTAAAGAAAGGGTACGACGTTGGGAATTTGAATTTCTTGTTTCTGTAATGGAAAAATCCGAAACGGTACGTTGTTTCAAACCATTAGTATGTAAATGAGCAGATCTTGAAGGTTTAGAAGTTAAATGTTTTTGTTTAACTGGGAGTGCTAAAGTATCCTTTGGGAAAGAAGGGGGTAAAAGAGTAGGAGGTTGTTGAGGAATTAGATTATTTAAAGAAGTGTCAAGATATAATTTAGGAGTATCTTGAGGAGTTTCAACTTTAATTTGAGGAGATAAAGAGCGGTAGTCAGGGAGAGAAGTTACTGAATTAATAGATTGCAAGGGGGAAATTGGAGAGAATTCGGATGGATTAGAGTAATTCTTATAGGAGAGGTTTTCATTAAAATAAGAGCCATCATTCATGTGTTGATACTGAGTATTATTAAATTTGTTATTATTAGCAATATTATTGTTATTATTATGAAGAGATTTAACTTGAGGTTTTGTTGCTAACATTGATTTAGTTTGCCAACTTATAATATTATCATTATTAGCAAAGGAATTTGATTGACCATTTTGTTGTGGGTTGAGATTAGTTGATTGTGCATTATTGGGGATACTTGAAGAGTCAAGTTGATCCTCCGAATACATATGAAGATTTAACATCGTATCAAAGTTAGTAATTTCAATAGATGGGGTTAATCTTCCTTCAAGATGGGAATTTGAGTGTGAAATTAAACTAGTGTTTGAATTTGAATTTAGATTTGAATCAAGATTTGAATCAAAATTTGAATCAAAATCTGAGTTGACACTTAAAAAAGGAGCAGAAGATTGACTAAAAAAACTATCTGGAGAGACAGAATCTATAGAATCATTCAAGGACACGTCTTGAAAGTGACTAATTGGGGAAAGATCAGTATTTGAGTTTGAATTTGTATTTGTATTGTTTGTACTATTTGTGGATAAAAAGGTATTAGATAAGGGAGTATTCAAATGGTTACCGTCAAATTGGGCAAATATTTCTGAAGATTCTTGATCGATATAAAGCGGAGAGTCAAAAGATAATGGGGAATTAATCTCATCATATACACTTAAAATAGCAGCTGAGGAAGAAGTACACTCACTCAGACTCCTTTCTCTTGGACTGAATAAATAGATATCTTCTGGTAGAGATAGAGATAGGTTGTTGTTGTTGTTGTTGTTGTTGTTGATATTGTTTGTATTTATTGTATCGTCTGTATTGGTTATGTTAGTGTTTTCAAATTCTTCCATATTTACATATAAATATAAATATAGACAGGGGTTTCATATTCTGCAGGGAACCCAATACAGAATAATTATAAGAGAATACTGGATGTATACGGCATAAAAGAGTGGTGTCAGATTTACAGATGAGGTCTAGTTGTCTGGGAGTTAGTGGGTAGATGATAAATAAAAAATAAAAATAAAAAAAAATAATAAAAAAAATAAAAATAATAAAAAAATAATAAAAAAAATAAAAAAAATAAAATTAAAAAATAAAATTAAAAAATAAATAAATAAAAAAAATAAATAAATAAAAAAAATGAAATTAAAAAAATAAAAAATAAAAATAAAATAAAAATAAAATAATAAAATAAAATAATAAAAAAAAAATAGAAAATAAAAAAAAGAAAATTAAAAAAGAAAAAT
>JAJLXO010000349.1:0-23632 GCA_030571375.1 Botryozyma mucatilis | reverse complement strand
TCATATTGTTATTCATATTGTTATTCATATTGTTATTCATATTGTTATTCATATTGTTATTCATATTGTTATTCATATTGTTATTCATATTGTTATTCATATTGTTATTCATATTGTTATTCATATTGTTATTCATATTGTTATTCATATTGTTATTCATATTGTTATTCATATTGTTATTCATATTGTTATTCATATTATTATTCATATTGTTATTCATATTGTTATTCATATTGTTATTCATATTGTTATTCATATTGTTATTCACTTTTTTTCCATTTGTGTTTCCATTAATATTTCCATTTATATTTGAATTATAACATTTTGAATTATTTTTCTCATTTAATTGTGCATAATATTCACTTCCCACATCATTAGGAATAATTATATTTTCATTTATAGTGTATTCATTTGTTCTTGTATAGTTAAACCCATTTTTATACTTATTAGATTGATTTGGGCTAAACTTCGCAGAATAGGGTGGTTTTAAAAAAGGGGAAGATTTAGGACTTGAATAATTTAAAGTAATGTGATGAGGGTTCTTAGGTTTTTCTGTTTTAATTTTTCCTGAAGTATTTTTATTATTAGATTTTGAATTGATCGTATTTATATTTATATTTGAGTTCAAACGAGCACGTGAGGAAGCAGTGGGAGATGATGATGTGGGTGATGGTGAAGATGATAGTGGAGACGAGGGTGGAGATGAGGTCGGAGAAAGATACAAAATTGGAGAGGACATAAGTAGAATTCATAAGTTTCCTGTTCATGAAACTAGAAATTTAATTTTACAAGTGCGCGTGATAAAGAATTACTTTAAAAAAAATAAATAAAGAAAAAATTGCACAATTACACAATTATACAATTACAAAATTACAAAATATGTAGGTGGTAATTAAAAGAGAAAAATAAAATTAAAAACAAAAAAATTAAAATAAAATTAAAATAAAATTAAAATAAAATTAAAATGAAATAAAATAAAATAAAATAAAATTAAAATAAAATAAAATATAATATAATATAATATAATATAATATAATATAATAAATAAAATTAAAAAAAAAAAAAAAAATGTTAATAATGTAAATAATTCAAATGCTATAATTAAAGTTATTTTTAAATGTTATATAATTCATATAATTAAAGGCTATAGTTAAATGCAATCAATGTAAAACAATAGTTTGATGTTTATAATAGCTATTTCTTATATTACATACCATACCATAAAAAAACTGAAATATAGGAATTTTATCTAATGCTAATATAATAAATAAATAATAATGGAAACTATATAATAGTAAATAGTTGCTAGTCTACAAGTATAAGTGTTAATCCTTTGCTCAATTGTGGTTTACAATTCATATTATTTTTAATACTATTATTTCTTCTACTTTATATATTTCTTATTTGTACATTATTGTTTATATAGTTTTTATTTATATAGGTATTATTTATATATTTATACATTCATATATTTGTTTATTTGCTTATTACTTATTATTTGCTTGTTTACATTATTTCAGCTGGTAATTTACGCAACTCTATCAGCTACGCACTGTTTTATGAAGTTATGAAATTTTCATTATTCTGACTATTTGTTCTACATAATATATATACGAGATCAATAAACACCCTATTTTATATAATAATCCTAAACAACCCCGTTTACGTTTTTAGATCATCGTTAACGTTTGTTTTGTGTACCATTAAAAATTGTAGATATTAAAAATTGAATCATAAAGTTGTTACCCTGAATTACGTCATGGCTTTCCCTTTAATAGAATTTTGTTTATTGAATATTATTGGCATTTCGCTACATTATATTTTGTATCTTGATTGCAATTAAATAATACTAGTAAAATATATATATATATATGTATAATAATACAATTCAATATAATATAATTAATTACCGTTTTCTCCGTTTAAGCTGGAGAAAAGCATTCATTTCATTCAACGGATCAAGTCTTTGTTTTATGTTTTCGTTTTCTTTTCTTGTGTTTTTCTCTTTCACTATTAATTAGCATTAATTATTTTGTTATTGTAATAATTTAATAATTTAATTAAATTTAAAAGTAGTATAATATAACAATTTATTGTAATTTAATAATAAAATATAGTAAAATAATATAGTAAACTTACTGAAATCTTTAAATGTCATTATCTCCGCATGCTTTTCTGTATCCTCTTTGTAATCATGTTTTGACCGTTTTTGTTTTTCTTCACTTTCTTCTATATCCTGCTTTCTTTTTTCTCGTATTTTCTCTCGTACTTTTCGTTTTCTTTTCTCCTTTATCTCCTCCTTTATCTCCTCCTTTATCTCTCCATGTAAACTGTCAGCACTCTCTCGTAAAATAGCCCATCTTTGCGCTCGTTCTTTAGCCAAACGCTCTTTTTTCTCTTTTTCTGCCTTTTCCTTATCTCTTTCAACTCTTTCTATATTGTCTCGTTTGTACACATTATACGATTTTTTCTGTATTAGTTTTCTAACCATTTTTGTATTGTTTATTATTATTATTTATTACAATTTATCTTTATTTATTATTATTTATTATTTATCATTATTTATTATTATCTATTAACTCGTTTTTTTATGTATAATATAAATAAAACCATTTATATTTGGTATTAAGTTTAAACATGCTTGAATTTTACATTCACAATAAGTTTGAATAAGTCGGAAATATGTATGTTTATTGATTCCATATAAAGAAAAAATATGTTTTCATGTTTAATTCATAGTTACCAATGGATTTGAATTATAGTCATTAGTAGTTCATTGTTTTACCAAGTGATTGAACTAAAAAGAAATAGATTATACAAAAAAATAAAAGATAAAAAATAAATATATATTAAGATATAACACAAAAAAATTACAATATATTCATGAAGTATTAAATTTTTAACTTGGCACATATGTAGAAATTTTATTATTATTGAAGGTTATATGTTTTATATTAATGATCTACACTGATTTAAATATTAGACATCAAAGTTACAGCAAAGTGCTATTCTATTTTAACCAATATCATATTATTTTACTTATTTTTTATTTGCATATGCTGTGATTTGTGAATATAATTTGTAAATTTTATTAATTCATGTATTTTTGTGTTTCTGTATGAAAAATTAATATTGTTCATATTTATTAATGTTACTACTTTGTTATGCTATTGTTCCATAAATAAATAAGAAATATTTTCAATCCCATAGAGACTTGGCCATTTAAAACTATTTTTTTTTTTTTTTTTTTTTTTCTATTATCTATTTGGTTTAATAATTTTTTAATTATTTTTATTTCCTTTATTACTTATTACTTACTATTACTTGATACTATTTATTATTACTCCTTAATCATCCCCTGATATTCATTTAAAAGTCATCTTGTGTATCCCGAACGCATCTTCGAACTCGTTTCCTAAATTCTTTGGGATCCTTACGCATAAGTGAAGCAGCCTCGATATTTGCTGGAGAATCAGGATTAGGACTGGAAAACATTGATATAATAGAAACCAAAATTGATTCCGCTGTATGAATTGGTAACCACCTTTCACACGCATCTTCATATCCATACTCATCATCACCAGGCGGATGCAGTATGCTTATACAAACCCGTCCATCTTTGTATACTATAGTAAAAATTGAGTAAAATAAAATAAAAATAAATAAATTATAAAAGTGTTAGAAATAAAATATGATTTTTTTTGAAAAAAAAAAAAAAAAAAAAAAAACATAATTTAATACTAACCGTTTGGATGAAATACAGGAGTTATAAATCTCACTGTAGGTGGACTTAATGGATAATTTAAAGGAAAAGACATTCTTGCCTTAAAAAATCCTCCTTCGTAAGGGGTATCTTGCGGTCCTATTAGTAATACCTCCCATTCGTATATATTGTCATCTACAAGTCCAGCTGAGATTCCTAGTTATGGTTAAATTAGGTATAAATATGTAAAATATAACATAAGTTTAAAATAAAATGAGCTGCAGTAAAATAATAATAATAATAATAATAAAATTAAATAGATAATAAATATAATAAAATAAACGATAAATAAAGTAGACGCCTAATTCATACCTGATATGCCATTCTGAGTCAAATCCTTAAACTGTCTTCTAACAAGTGTCGATGAAGCTTTCGACATTTTTTAAATAGATTAGAAAATATTCCCTTGTATTTTTATTGTATTTAAAACTTTGCTGAGTGTGGGTTTAAATTAATTAAAATAATGTTATAAAAAATATGTATATTTTATTATACTTTTTCGTTTGTTTATTTATTTTTTTATTAGTAATTATTTTTAATTTCTAATTTTATTTTACTTTGTTTTATTGTATATACTGTATTGTATAGTTATTTGTTTTTATTTACAGACCCTAATTTCTAAACCATATAGGGTTGAAATTCTAGTCTTTACAAAAATGAAACAATATATATATATCTAATAATTATAAATTTCTCAGACTAAACAAAAATATTTATTTACTTATTTATTTATATGTTCATTTGTTTTTTAATTATCTATTTATAAGCTATTTATTTATTTGTCTATATTTTTATTAAAATGAGTAAGTATTTGTTTACATGTATGTATGTTTGTTTATTTTATGTGCTTTTTCACTTCATTGATACACTTTCGCATCTACATAATAAATACGTATAAAAAAATAGAGAAAAATAAAAAAATAAAATAGTAAATCTCGAATCATTGCACACTATAATTCCCCAGAATAAAAAATTTTAGTTTCATAGTTAAAAATGAAAATAATGATTAAATTATGATTTTCGACTTTCCAATTGCCAACCTTTGTATAAAACTAAATAAATGAATATTTTGTATTTCTTTATAATTCATTTTTTTTTTTTTTTTTTTTTTTTTTTTTTTTTTTTTTTTTTTTTTTTTTTTTTTTTTTTTTTTTTTTCTACTTTGTTTTTTAAGTTTCTCTTAATTAACTTTTTTCCTCATTTTTTTAAAAATTTCCTCCCTTATCAATTCATGTCTATATTTTACTCATATTCCAGTTTAATCAATTTTTATACTTGCATAAATTCTTCTTACAAACCAGAAGGCTGCGATTTCTCCTATAAAACCAGAAATAATAAATACAAGAACTGAAATGACAAAACTGTATCCTAAATACATTACAGAAGAAACAACTCCTGAACCTGAAAATTTGGAAATCCAAAATAATATAGCATGTAGCCATACGTAGATTGCGGACGATCCACCACATAAGAAAGCTCTCCATTGCCAATTATAATTTTCAGAGCACAACATGAAATAAATAATTAAAATAGTAATGGTGGCAGTTGAAAGGGAGACCAAAACAAAAGATGCGAATAGGAAACCAAACATATAATAGATATGATGAAACCAAATTGAATTAAGAATAAAGTATTGTTCGACAAACATTGCAGCAAATGGCAATAATCCAGCTAATAAAATACTAGGAACTTTTTGTAAATAAACAGGTTGTTGTGGAATTTGACGTGGGATTTGATTTGTACGTGTAGGGGGGGTAAATGCAGGAGTACGGAAACCAAAGTAAGATCCAACAGCAGAAAGTGGAATTGAAACTGCAAACCAAATTGCAAATAATGCAAGCATTGTTCCAAATGGAGCAGCACCAGATGCGTGTGCAGAAATCAAAAAGAAATTTAAAATAACAAAGGAACCGAAAAAGAAAACTGGAACTAAAGTAGGAGATAAAATGACAACGTGTCTCCAATTTCCATCTGGGCAAAGGGAATTATATGCTCTTGCAGATACATAACCTGATACAAATGAAAATACAGTGAAGAATAAAATCATTACAGTAGTTAATGAACCTCTATTAGAAGGTGAAAGTAAACCTAAAAGAGCAAAAAAAACGGTTGCTGAAGCCATAAAAAAAAGTTGTGCGCCTGAACCTATTAATACAGATAAAAGGAGTGGTTTTGAAGGTGGTCGGAATACATCACCATGTACCAATTTCCATCCAGATTCATCTTGAACATCATCAGCAGCAAGATCTAATTCATTATATCTATGAATATCCTTTCTTAAAGTTTTTATTAATACAATTCCAACCATACTTGTTAAAAAGAAGACAATAATTAAACAATTTACTAAAGAAAACCAATGTATACGTGAACCATAAATTTTTAAATAGTTATCCCAACGGGTAGCCCAAGCAGTTTCAGATTCACGCCAGTGAACAGAATAAGTAAAATGAACAGCAATACTACGTTCTCTGTCAAGATGTATGGGACTATCTAAAGCAGAACAATCAGGATTTTTATAATAGCCGGCCTTTTCAGCTTCTTCTACAGCAATATTACGAGAAGATGGTTCAATAACAACGCCAACAACACGATATTTACCTTCTCTTGTAATATGATAATCAATATAAAATTCAAAATGATTATTAAAATATGGATTTCCATCCTTTTCAATATATCCTAAATCTGTACCGATATAAAAAATTTCAGTATTTGTTTCAGGATTTGTTAAAACGGTTGCAGCAGGGAGACCATCAATCAAAAAATTATTTTTATAAGATTGTCTGATTCTTCTATTTACGAATCTAGAATCCATTGCTCCAAATAAAGAAGTACATAATAATTTACAATCTTCATCTATTCCCATTTTTAATTCAAATGGGGTTGTAAATATTCTGTCGCCGAAAACAATCGAACCAAGTGATTCTTGAACATGTTTTGGACCACCTTCTGGAGGACAAAAATGGAATTCTGGTCTATAATAATCATAAGAGATAATAGAAGATATTCTATCTGGATTATCCGGAGTTAAAACATTCGCTAATACTGGAACTAAATCACCTTTATTATAATCTGTAGGTGCTACGCCTGGTAGATAAAATCCTTTTGCTGTGATTGCTGTTACCAACAGTGTGGGGACAATATTATACAATGAGTTTTTCATCATTTTATTATCTTATTAATTTTCTATTATATTCCTAAATGATTTAGTTTTTAAAGAAAAAAGCTATCCATATGCTTTTAAAATGCTAATTAAAATGTTAATTTTGTATAGTAAATATTATATTCATATATATATATATATATATATATATATATATATTATGCCTGATACTATATATATAAAAATGTTAATACTAATGCTAATGCTAATAACAATACTAGTACTAATAAAATTTTAGTTGAAATTTTATTAAACTAACTGTTTTATTTTTATGAAGTATAGCCTATAATAGGAGGTAAACAAACAACCGTTAATAAGTTAGTAAATCTATATAAAAATAAAAAATAAATGAACAAGAAATAATGCAAAATAATAAAAAATAATACTATTAAAAAATATAAAAAATGTTATTTCAATTTGAGTAACCGAATTAACGAAATAATAGTAAAAGTAATACTAACAGTAATAAATAATTCAAATAAACCAGAAAAATATACGGTTGCAGTACTAAATTGTATTTTTTTTTTCCTATTATTATTTTTTCCACTTTACTAAATTTAAACTAAAACTTATTATTATTAGAAACGGCGAAATATTAAAAAATTAACTAGTGTTGCTATAGCGAGTATAGCTTTTATAATTCATTATGGTATACCGTATAGAAAAAAGCCTCCGTTTTCCAGTTTTATAATACTAAATATGTAATTATTCTAGTAATAAATGTAATACTTATAATAAATACATTAATTAAAATAAAAATTTGATAAATTTTTAATGTTTGTTTATAAAATCTTGGTTTATTTCTCAATATTATATTACAATTGATTGTTATTAAAATGAACTAAGAATTTAAACGTGTACAGTATTTACCTAATATCATAGTAACACATAAACTAAAAATATTTATAAAAAATACATTAACAAAAAAAAAAAAAAAAAAAAAAAAAAAAAAAAAAAAAAAAAAAAAAAAAAAAAAAAAAAAAAAAAAAAAAAAAAAAATGATTCGACCCAGGATCGAACTGGGGACGTTCTGCGTGTTAAGCAGATGCCATAACCGACTAGACCATCGAACCAATTGTTGATAGAAATCTAAAACAACCTCTTACCCTGAAAAAAAAATAAAAAAAAAAAATATTAGTAAAAAAACACAATAAAAAAATTGTGATCAAAAAATGATTCGACCCAGGATCGAACTGGGGACGTTCTGCGTGTTAAGCAGATGCCATAACCGACTAGACCATCGAACCAACTTGTCGATTTACAAATTTTTAATTCTTTTTATTCAGTAAACTAAAATTTTGTAAGTTTTATTTACAGGTACATGTGCTTAAATATTTTTAGGCGAATATATTATAAGATATAATTAAATATTTATACATATATAAATATATATATGCTTGGAAATATATATATGCTTATATATAATAAATAATACACTGATTTATAACTACTATGTGTAACTCAGAAAAACTTATTATTGTTCCTAAAACAACGAACAATACACTAACTGAAGTCATAACATTGCCGCATCCAAAAACAAATCAATTTATAAGATATCTTCTTGTAAAACCAATTGAAGAAGCTAAGTATAACGAAAAGGAATTTTCAAACATTGGTTTATATCAGCTTACAGCTGTAGATAGTGAACAAAAACAAACCCAAGATAATATCGAATTAAATAGTATAATAATTACCCCAGACAGAGACGATGAACTGGAAAAAATAAAACAAGAAAGTCAAATAGATAAAAATAATAATGGATCAATCATTTCCAATGCTTCCCTGTATATTTCTTCAAAATTTAGAATATTTTACATACTTTTACCTTCTCTATTAAGTTTGAAAAATCAATTTCATACCATAGATTCTATTATAGAAAATGCTAACAAATTATGTCAACAAAATGATTCTAAAAATGACTCTACTGATTTAAATTTTAATAAAATTCCTGAAAAAATGTATTCCCAGAGTTTAAAAAGTATATGTAAATTTCAAAATATTGCGTTGGATGCTGATGGAGAAGAGAATGAAATGTTTTTCAAATTAGATTTTGAAAGATTACTTGATTATCTATTGACGACATGTAAAAATATTTCAAAAAGCTTGCCATCTGTAATAGAATATAAAAATGTTACATCTAAACTTTCTATAATAAAAAAAGGTAATGAAGATAAAGAAGAAATTGAAAAAAAAAATGAAGTTTGGAATTTAGCCAGATTAAAAACTGCAATTACATTAATAAGTTCTAATTTGCCAAAAGAAATCGAAACGTCTTTATATTCTCGAGTTTCTTGGAAACTTTTAGATGATTATTTGCTTTATGCGGAAAAAGAAAAAGCAAAATTAAATGCTGCTAATGATGTAATGAATGAAACTATGATGGTTAATACAACTTCTAATAAGCGTACTATGTCTTCCTCGTCTAGTAAAAAGTCTACAGTAAAGCGGGGTAAAAAAATAAATACAGAAGGCATTTCAAGGTTAGATTCTTTTTTTAAAGCACGTGGAAGTTAGTTTTTAGCATTATTTTTTTTTTTTTTTTCTCTCTTTCTACATATCATTCTAATATTTCATGCTCTATTGTCTATCTATTTAGTAAATTAAGATTATTTACATACAAACATGAGAACTAGAAAACAAGCTGTTCTTATAGTATCTCATTTGCTCAATTGACTCAAGAATATCATCTTGTGCCAAATGAGAATATTTTTTTGCGGGTTTCTTTTTTTCTATTTCTGGAGCCCAACGTTTAACGGCTTCTGAGATGGAACTGACATCAAGAATACGATAAGATAAAAGGGAAAAAATACTTGGTAGTTGGCGTATTAGAAAAGCTTTATCTGCGTGAATACTATTGCCGGAAAGTAAACCTTTTGAAGTTGATTCTTTTGAGCCAACTCTATTATATATTTCCTCACAGTTGTTTTTAACATATTGATAAAGTTCTTTATCTACATCTGCAAGTGATAATTTGGATTTTTTTACTTTTTCTACCAATCCAGACTATAAATGTTAATAAAATAAATGATATAAAAACAAAATATTATCTTAAATATTAACCTTGGTATGATGTGTAGTACACCATTCATCCATTGATGAAAGAGTTTTATTTGGACATGAAATTATAGCATGGTAAGGTTCCTTTTAGTATTTTAAAATATTAGAATTTTGTTTGAAAATATTTCATGTAATTATTATTTATGTGTATGTATGTGTGTTATGTATATGTTATAATTTATATTAAATACCGGATTAATAGCATTTAGATTACTATCTGTAACAAAGCAACAAACTTCAATTATTTGATCTTTTTCTACATCTAGTCCTGTCATCTGATAGATATTATGTTAATAAAATACAATTAAATTTATTTATTATAATTATATACAATATATTAAATAACAAATAACAAATAATAAATAACAAATTATCAATAAATAATTCATTTAAACATACTTCACAGTCTATCCACACAAGAGGACCGCTTCTTGCGGCATTGAATTTTTCTTTTGCTTCTTTTGCGGCTACTTCGCTCTCTTTTTCTTTTTTTTTTTCTACTAATTTAATTTTGTTACTCAAAAGCATTATAGTTGATAATAAATTCAGTTTATATCTACTTATTTATTTTACTGTTTACAAATAATTTAAAATATTTTTAATTATATACTAAAAAAATTTAAAAATCTACGAAACCTATCATAACAAACAACACTCCTAAAATAAATGTCTATCTAAATCGAACCCCGTTTATGTAGTTTTCAACAAGAAATAAATTAAAAAAATTAAAAGATTTACTTTTTAATATAGAAAGTTAAAAATTATCGAAATAGGTAATAACTCCAAATACCTTTACTATTCAATCGTAATTATTGCTTATTTAATCATAAATTATTTATTTTTCTCGAGACACTTCTGGAAAAATCTAGTAGTAGACAAAAATAAGATAAATATAAAGTCACGTGCTGAACCCATAATCAAGTTTAAATTCTTTATTATAATTTTTTATTATTATTATGTTTTACAACTAACTGACTAAACTGAATAAACTTAATTTATTTTTTATGTTCTAGAGCCTTCCTTCAGATTGTGTAATATTAGTTGTCATTTTAAGAATCTATTGTATCATTGAATTATTTGAGTTGATTATGGTGAAATATGACTCGAAAATGATTCGGTCTAGTAAAATTATTTAATATTCTAAACTGTTATTTGTAATTTGTAAAATATGCCATGGTTGTAAAACTGTATTTATTATCCAAAATACGTCATTTATAATTATAACATAGCAATGAAATATATTAGAAAAACTTAAGAATCCTATAGAATCCCATAGAATATTTTCGAATCTTATAGAATTCCAAAGAATATTATGGAATTTTCGCGAAAAGTAAATAATTATTAGTCTATAGTCATTTTAGGTACTTACTTACAATTTGTACACATGTAATTTAGAAATTATGTAATAATGATTAATTAATTAAATAATAAACTAAATAATAAACTAAATAATAAACAATAATACTATGCCGTATCTCCGCAATAGAAAATCATGGAACTTTCGGAAAGAATATAAATAGACCTTCTTGTTCCATCATTTTTTAAATTTTTTTTTTTTTATATTATCTATTCTATAATTATTCTATACTAATAATAATATTTATTATATACTCTAATATTTCAAACTCATATTCAAAAAAAGATTTTTTAAAAACTTTACAAATTTTTGTCCTTTATTAATTAATTCGAAATGTCTCTCACTGCTTACAATCCATTCTGGGATGAACTTTACACCCCTATTGATGAAAACTTCTTCCGTCAAGTTGCTTCAAAATTTCCTAAACAAATTCAAAAAGCAGTAAAACGTTCTGGTGAAGATGCTGCTTTAACTCCTCCAATAGATGTCTATGATAATGAAAAAAATTATGCAATCACTGTTGACATTCCTGGAGCAACTCCTGATTCAATAAATGTTCATTATGATCCTGATACTAATGAACTTAATGTATCTTCAGAAATTAAAAAAGAACACAATGAAGATAATAAACGTGAAAACCTTAAAGTTTCAGAACGTTGGGTTGGTCGTCTTGAAAGAACTGTAAAATTACCTTCTGATTCTGGTATTGATTCTGATAATATTACTGCTGATTATAATAATGGTGTTTTGAAAGTCTTGGTACCCAAAAAGACGAAACAATCAAAACAAAAGATTGCTATCTCAGTTAAAGGTGGAAAAAACTAAACTGAATCATATATATACACATCAATAATTAATTTTAACTTTAATTTAGTTTGAATTTGATTCAATTAAATTAAATTAATTATTTTACCTTTTGCATTATATTTGGGTGTTTTTGACTTTTTATTTTATTTCGCAATTTTATCTCTTTTTAGTTTATATAGCTAATATACTTTTTACAAATATACATTAATTATTCTCGTAGATAATCAATATATTTTACATATAAAAATTAATTTCTCGAAAATCTAATATACTTAAATAAATACTTATAAAGAAATAAAAATATAAATACTACACATCATTCTATTAATAAAAAATTTTTAATTTGACCTATACATAAATATAAACAATTTAAACTTTTTTTTAATTAAAATTATCCATACATTCATCGAATTCCAAACAATGGTTTGAGTTTCCTAATAAGCATCCAATCTTCACGAGGAACCTCATCTCTAAAAGCAGGATCCTTAAGTAAATTGATTGAATCTCTGCTAACTAAAGAATATAAAACATCACTTTCATCTATGTGTCTTCCCCATGTAGGTTGATTAGGAGCAGTGTCAATTCTCATTGCAACACCACCTTGTGCTTGACCTTTACGTACATTATCAACACTCTTATGATTCACTTCAATACTAACAACTCTTCCTAAATTCAAAACCATACGTCCAGCATCTGAATTAGGATCTCCTTTTACTACACAAATTGGTGTTCCTATTCTTAATGATCCTTCTACAATATCAACACCAATAATCATAGGATTACGCTTATTAATGATTTGTATTGTGTGTAGCACAACTGGATATACAACTTCGTTGAGTTTTGCTTCCCGGCGTTCTTCGAGTAATTTCTTTTGGTATGCTTCAAAATCATCAAATAAATGATAAATAATGTCAGCCTTAAATATACGCACGCCTTGTTCTTCAGCATATTGTTCTGCTTCCTTATCAACTTTTACATCAAAGCAAAGCATAATAGCATACTCTGGTGCACGATCAAGCATTGTTGCCGCACGCATAACATCTCGTTTAAACACAGGACCGATAGAAATGCCCATAACTGGAACCTTCATTTGTTTAAGGAAATCAAGAAGAGCTTCCAAAGATCCTAATGTAGATGCTTGTACACATACACCACGTCCACTAGTATCCACAGAATCTAAAAGACTGGTCAAATCAGCCATAACTTCATCTTCAGCTTCTTCTTCATCATCATCTGGTCCTACAACAAGTAATCTAGAGCCAGCAATGGCTTTATCTAAATCATTTGCAGCAATTTTAACACCAAGAGATGCTTTAACTTCTTTATGATGAACGTATGCAGATTTGATTCTTAACTCCCTTAATGGTTGTGGGGTAAGAAGAGCACGAATGTTTGTGGCTATTGGTCCATTCAATCCACAAAGTACTATTCTGTCTCCTTCATGTAAAACACCATTTGATAAGATGACATCAATAGTTACACCTAAACCTTCAATGACTTTTACTTCAAGAACGGTACATTCAAGTTGTGAAAGATACATTAATTGTTTGGACATTCTAGTTTGAGTTAACTCTATAATAAGTTGTAACATATCTGGAACACCTTCACCAGTGACTGCAGAAGTAGGTACAATAGATACGTTCCGTGCTTTATTTTTATTATTATAATAAACTTCAGAATTAAGTCCTTGTTCAGCAAATGCAAGCTTAATTTTTGAAAGACGATCTTCAAACTCTCTTTGGACTGCTTTACTTTGTGTAGAAAGAGTATGTCTAAATCCATCATTAGGAATCGCCTCCCATCCATATAATCGATCGATTTTGTTTAATGCAACTATGAAGGGAGTTTTACGATCTCGCAACAATCTCAACGATTCAAGTGTTTGTTGTTCTAAACCATGCATAATGTCAACAACTAATATAGCAATGTTACATAATGAAGAACCACGAGATCTTAAATTCGTAAAAGACTCGTGACCAGGTGTATCAATAATAAGCATACCAGGTACTTTATAATCAAAATCTTTAATCCCTAAAACCTCAGTCTTTTGTTTTATAGACTCAATAGGGAAATAAGTGGCACCAATTTGTTGGGTGATACCTCCCGCTTCTCCTTCCTGTACATTTGTTTGTCGAACTTTGTCCAATAATTTTGTTTTACCAGTATCAACATGACCTAAAATACAACAAATTGGTGAACGTAAATCCACACCAGGTCTAGCTCCAACAATATCCTTTTCTTTATGGCCCTTAGCTTCACTAACTGCATGTCCATTCGAAACATTATTTACATTAGATAACTCTTTATTATCGCTCTTGTCAGTGTGATTTGGAATAGTTTCCGGCACCTTTGTAACGGGTTCTTTTTCTTTAACTTGAGTTTCTTTTGTTTGTTCTTTAATATCAGAATCTTTTTTATTTTCTTTTTCTTTTTCTTTCTCTTTTTTACTTTCATTTGCTTTCTCTTTTATTTCTGGTTTCTTTGATGTACTTTTCTTCTTTTCAGATGGAGTTTCTAAATCTATGTCTTTAACTTCACCATCTGAATCCAAAGCGGCTTCCCAATCATCAAATACAGCTTCTTCTTCTTCTTCTTCGACAGCAATTTTAGATTTTTGATCAGGTTTTACTTCTTCAACAACAGAATTTGATTTCTCTTTTTCGGAAGTAGTTGTAGTTGAAGCTACATTATCAGTTGCAATATCACTAGAAGAAGCAATACTAGCAATATCAGCTTTATCATTATTTTGTAATGTTTGTTTCTTTGATTTTTTTTTACCATATACTGGTCGTTTTGATTTTTCTTTTACAGCTTTTTCATCAGTAGAAGAATCAAGAGCCTCAATTTTAACACCAGATTTGAGTAATTCTTGTAATCTCTTTTGTTGAAGAGCTTGTTGTTCTTTTTGTTTTTTACTAAGTAATTTACCTTGAGCTTTAAGTTCTTCTCTTTTTTGCCTTTCTTTTTCCTTTTTACGTTGTCTAGCTTCTTCAGCTGCACGATTTTTTTCTTCTTCCTCCTTTTGCAATTGTTCTAATCTTTTAATTTCTTCTTCTTCAAGCTTTTTAAGTTCTTCTTCTTCTCTGCGTTGCTCTTCAAGTTGTTTTTGTAATAAAGCTACAACAGCATTTTTCTTTTTAGATTTTCCACCAGTTGCTGTAGAAGCAGGGGGGGCAGAAGCTGCAGTTTCTTCGGAAGTTTTCTTTCCTTTCTTTTTCTTTTTACTTGATGAAGTTGAACCAATAGATTCATTGGTTTCATTTGCTTCATCCTTATCATCCTGTTGTGAATCTTCAGGAGTTTTAACAGATCCTGTTGAAGAAGGTGAAGATGCAGCTGCCTTGGCCAAATATTGTTGTTGTTGTTGTTTTTTACGTTCAGCCTGTTGTTTCTTTCGAAGTTTTTCCTTTTCTTTTTTCTCTTTTTCTTTTTCCTTTTTAGATTTTATAGTTAAACCATCGCCATTTGAAACAGGGGCGGCGGATTCTTTTTTAGATGATTTGGCTTTGGATTTTTTAAGAGCAGCCATTAAACCGCCTCCTAAATTATCTTCATTATCTTCTTCTTTATTATTAGATCCTCCGTTTTCAGCATCATCACCATCTGGTTGGTTATTTAATCCATCTTTTGGAGTAGATTCGTTTAAATCTGCTTCGAATTCTTCATCCCAATAATCACCAGCTTTACCTTTTTTATCTCTATAAACAAAACAAAGAATTGAGTTAGCAATTGGAATAAATTATAAATATATTAGTTAAAAATATAAACAAAATAATAATTTAGTAAAAAAGAGTAAAGAAAAAAAAAAAAAAAAAAAAAAAAAAAAAAAAAAAAAAAAAAAAAAAAAAAAAAAAAAAAAAAAAAAAAAAAAAAAAAAAAAAAAAAAAAAAAAAAAAAAAAAAAAAAAAAAAAAAAAAAAAAAACACATACTTTTTACCCATTTTTAATTATACTATATAAAAGTAAAAAAAAATATTTGATTAGATTTTTCTTATTTTTATAAGGAAAAATAAAAAATTAAAAAAAAATAAACAAATAAATAAATAAAAAAGAAAAAGGAAAATCAAAAAAAAGAAAAAGAAAAATTTTGAGTCGATTTTTCTTAAAATTCACTGTATTACAATGTAATACTTTAAAATAGAAATAAAACTCTTTTATCGTGATACGTGGTAAAACGTAATTATTGTGTTAGGGTTTGTCTCATTTTATAATGAAATTAGAAAACTGAAAGTTAATAAAGATGCACATATATTTTAAAAAAACAAAAACTAAATCGAAAAATCGAAAATCGATGAAGCAGTTGTTTAGCAGGAATATAAAAAAATAAAAAGCAATATAAAATGTAACAGAGAATGTAATACCTAAGGGAAAATAGATTTTAATTTATATAGAAATAAATAATATAATACAATGTAAAAGGAATATAAATATTAGCATGTAAAAGAAACAAAGTAAAAACAAATAAACAAACACAAAATTTACCATACCAAAAAAAGAAACAAAACAAAAACAAAGTTAAGCAAGTGAGGATTAATATTAAAATAATAAAATAAAGTAATAAATCGTATATATATATAGTAGGGGATAATTATTTATTATCATTATTATTACTATACACATCGTAAGATCCAGACCTTTTTTGTTGGTATTCTGCCCTTTCGTAGTTGTTGACTTCTTCGATAGTTCTTCTTTTAGAAGTTCTATTGTTATTATAGTTTGAAGAATTATCTTGGTTATAAATAGTTGTATTTATGTTAGATGTAGAGAAAGAAATGTCATTTTTAGCTTTGTAAATTGGTTCATATGATTGTAATTGAAATTTTGCTACATCTGATAAAGATATAGACATTCTTTTCGATTGAAGAAAATGTATAGCCGATATTATATCCCAACCATTTTCCTCCATACAATAAGCAACAGCTGCAGTTGCCGACCTATCATTTCCAGATTCGCAATATAGTAAAGTTTTACTTCCTGATGATCTGGCATTATTTATCATTTCTCTTACTATTGGAAATATTTTAGTATAGAAAAGCGGGTTTTCTAAAACACATAATTGATACTTTATATCAGGCAAAGGAGATCTTATTTTTAATAATGGTACACTTTGTGGAGTAGCAACAGCTATTACTTGCGAAATGTTTGCTGCTATTAAAAAGGATTCATCTTTGGCTGCTGATAGAGGACCTAAATATAGATACGGAGTAATTTGTTGTGCATGTCTTCTTGATTCGTATTTCCATTTAGATGCTGTATTTGGATATGACACATAGAATGATGGTACATTTAATATTGGTAGACTTGGTGCCTCGAAATTTTCCAGATTGGATGTGAAATTCGAAGAAAATTTAGTCATGTTTGATCTTTATGGTTTTTGTTGTTTTTTAGTTTTTGTATTTGTATTTGTTATTTTTATTTCTATTCTGTGTTTCTTCTAGAGTGAAAAATAGCACACAAAAAAAATATCTATCATTAATGAATAATGCTATTGTATGTATTTGATCAGTTTATCTATTCTTGTATATTATTTAATGAACTATTACGTTTGCGTTTGTTATTAATTAATATTACTATGACTACTTACCGTTTTATTCTATTTCTACAATTGTTTACTATACGCGAATGATTGAATTGTTTAATTACAAATTTATTAAAATTGAATACGAAAGTTTAGTTTATGTAATAAGTGAAGAAAAAAATTCAAGTTAAATCCATAAATTTTAATCCACTTTCTATTGCGCGTTCTTATTACTAACTATTCTAGTTTAATCATAATAACAATTAGTAATTATTTATTTACTATGCAAAAAATTTAAGTAAGTTTATTGTGTGTCAATCATTGAGGAGATGATAATATGATATAGTATATATAGTATATATAGTATATGATAATATGGTATAGGATAATATGGTATAGGATAATATAGTATGATAATATGGTATAGTATAATATAGTATAAAATAATATAATATGGTAAGTAATAAATGCTAAATAGATAATAACAAAAGTCAAAAACAAGAAATATTCATTTCGACACAAATAAAATCTAATTTTTCAGTTTAAAACATAAATATATAAATATATAAATAAATAAATGCTATATAAAAATAGAAATTGAAGACAATTGATTGCAATCAAAATAAATATTGTATTATAAATGTATTTTAATTATTATAATATATCATATATGTTACCCTGCTATAAAATTATCACGTGTATGTTATACCTGTGTAACATATTTCCATGTCAACTGCTAATATATTGTCTTGGTTATTGCTTTTTCTCTTTCCTATTATAAATTTGCAATTAAATTTACCCGGCTATGATTGTTGTGTTACCCTCTTCTGTTTTTTTCCTTTTTTATCTACGCTCTGCTTGGTTACACTAACAACAACAGAAAATTTTTCTACTTTCTAATTTTTTTATTTGTTTATTTATTTCTGCTGTCCAATTTTTTTTTTAATTTTTTTCCTCTTTTTTTTTTTTTTCTTTTTTTTTTTTTTTTTTTTTTTTTTTTTTTTTTTTTTTTTTGTTTGTTTGTTGTTCTTCTTTGAAAATTTAACAGAAGAATATTATATATAAAATTTGCATATAAAAGTAAGAATTTGCCACTTAATTATATTTGAATTGTATTTATATATTTTGTATTATATTTATATTATATTTTATATTATATTTTATATTATATTTTATACTATATTTTATAATATACTTTATACTATATTTTACACTATATTTTATATTATTCTTTACATCCTATTATACTCCTCCTAATCATTGTAATTATTACTAACCATTAGAATAAGTCAAAATGGTTAGATTCACTATTGAACAGATCCGTGGGTTAATGGACAAAGTGACAAATGTCAGAAACATTTCAGTCATTGCCCACGTAGATCACGGTAAATCCACACTTACAGATTCCCTTGTTCAAAGAGCTGGTATTATTTCGGCAGCTAAAGCCGGTGATGCTCGTTTCACAGATACGAGAGCGGATGAACAAGAGCGTGGTATTACAATTAAATCTACGGCTATTTCTTTATATGCAGAATTAAGTGATGAGCATATTAAAGATATTAAGCAAAAAACTGATGGTAACGATTTCTTAATCAATCTTATCGATTCACCGGGGCACGTTGACTTTTCATCTGAAGTAACTGCTGCTTTACGTGTAACTGATGGTGCTCTTGTTGTAGTTGACACTGTTGAAGGTGTTTGTGTACAAACCGAAACTGTTCTTAGACAAGCTCTTGGTGAACGTATTAAACCTGTTATTATTATTAATAAGGTTGATCGTGCTCTTCTTGAACTTCAAGTCACAAAGGAAGACCTTTATACTTCATTCTCTCGTACTATTGAATCAGTAAATGTAATCATTTCTACTTATAATGATGAAGCTCTTGGTGATGTACAAGTTTATCCTGAAAGAGGTACCGTAGCTTTCGGTTCAGGTCTTCATGGTTGGGCTTTCACTATCCGTCAATTTGCTGTTCGTTATGCCAAGAAATTTGGTGTTGACCGTTCAAAGCTTATGGAAAAATTCTGGGGTGACAACTACTTTAACCCAAAAACTAAAAAATGGTCTAAAACTGGTACTGATGCTGATGGAAAACCACTCGAGCGTGCTTTCAATATGTTCATTTTGGAACCAATTTTCCGCGTCTTTGATGCTGTAATGAATTTCAAAAAAGATGAAATTCCAAAGATCCTTGCTTCTCTTGACGTTCAACTTAAGGGTGACGAAAAAGATTTAGAAGGAAAAGCTCTTCTTAAAGTTGTTATGCGTAAATTTTTACCTGCTGCTGATGCTCTTCTTGAAATGATTGTTCTTCATCTTCCTTCCCCTGTTACCGCTCAAGGTTATCGTGCTGATACTCTTTACGAAGGTCCCTCCGATGATGAATATTGTACTTCAATCAGAGAATGTAACCCCAAGGGTCCTCTTATGGTTTACATCTCCAAGATGGTACCAACATCTGATAAAGGTCGTTTCTACGCTTTTGGTCGTGTGTTCTCTGGTACTGTTCGCTCTGGTATGAAGGTTCGTATTCAAGGTCCTAACTATACTCCAGGAAAGAAAGATGATCTTTTCATTAAGGCTATCCAACGTACTGTTCTTATGATGGGAAGATATGTCGAAGCTATTGATGATGTTCCTGCCGGTAACATTGTTGGTCTTGTTGGTATTGATCAATTCCTTCTTAAATCTGGTACTATTACAAATGGTGAAAACGCTCACAACCTTAAAGTTATGAAATTTTCAGTCTCACCTGTCGTTGAAGTAGCTGTAGAAGTTAAAAACGCAAATGATCTTCCTAAGCTTGTTGAAGGTCTTAAACGTCTTTCTAAATCAGATCCTTGTGTTCTTACTAGTATTTCCGAATCTGGTGAACACATTGTTGCCGGTACTGGTGAACTTCATCTTGAAATTTGTCTTAATGATCTTCAAGAAGAACATGCTGGTGTACCTCTTAAGATTTCCCCACCAGTAGTTGCTTATCGTGAAACAGTTTCAGCTGAATCTTCTATGACTGCTCTTTCTAAGTCTCCCAACAAACATAATCGTATTTATGTTAAAGCTGCTCCTCTTGATGAAGAACTTTGCAATGCCATTGAAGCAGGAAAAATCTCTCCTCGTGATGATTTCAAAGCTCGTGCTCGTGTTCTCGCTGACGAATATGGTTGGGATGTCACCGATGGTCGTAAGATCTGGTGTTTCGGTCCTGAAGGAACTGGTGCCAATCTTGTAGTTGACCAAACTAAGGCCGTCCAATATCTTAACGAAATTAAAGATTCATGTGTTGCTGCCTTCCAATGGGCTACTAAAGAAGGACCTGTATTTGGAGAAAATATGCGTGGTGTTCGTATTAATATTCTTGATGTTACTTTACACGCTGATGCTATTCATCGTGGTGGTGGTCAAATCATTCCTACTTTCCGTCGTGTTACTTATGCTGCCGTTCTTCTTGCAGCACCACGTATTCAAGAGCCTGTTTTCCTTGTTGAAATCCAATGTCCTGAAAATGCCATTGGTGGTATTTACTCTGTCCTTAATAAGAAACGTGGACAAGTTATTATGGAAGAACAACGTCCAGGTACTCCATTATTCAACGTAAAGGCTTATCTCCCAGTAAATGAATCCTTCGGTTTCACTGGTGAACTTCGTCAAGCTACAGGTGGTCAAGCTTTCCCTCAAATGGTGTTCGATCATTGGGCTACGATGTCTGGTGATCCTCTTGATCCTACTTCAAAACCAGGTCAAATTGTTACTGCTGGACGAAAGAGACATGGTCTTAAGGAAGAAGTACCCGGGTACGAAGAGTACTACGACAAACTTTAAAGAATTATTAAAGAGTTACTTTGTTTATTTTTATTTTTGGCTTGTTTGTATACACGGAAATAAATAAATTAAATAAAAAAAAAAATAATAATATTAATGTTTTTTGTTTGGTTTTCTATCTTTACTGGTTTTGATTTATTTCTCATTTTTTCTACTCAGCCCATACATAAAAGTTATATTTTTTTCTGTCTTGGTATTTGATACTTGTAATTATAATAAAAAATTATTTAAATATACTTTTAATTTATGAATAGAATAAACAATTATTATTTATAACGAATATCTCTTCTGTTATAGAGCACAGAAGGATATTTAATTTATAATTATTAATTTTTAATTTTTTAAAAAAATATATTATAAATTAAAATTAATAAAACGGTATAAGTGGTATTTGTATCATTTGCATAGTATAACAAATAACCAAGTTAATTTAAGTGGTTAGTTACATCTTATTATTTAAAAATAAACTTGCACAAGCTTAAATTCTTTACATATTTAAATATCCTAATTTCAGTATAAATAAATAAAAAATCTTAAATATTTTTTACAACATATTAAGAATTAAAAAATATTTTCCAACAGTCTATCTTACTTTTTTGTCTTCAAGATGAAATCTATGTCTGCCTGTTTTGAACTGTGGTTAAAATGATCGTTGCTATGGAACAATGGCATTTTTACTCTCTTTTAACTACACTTAATTGAATATAAGAATTATATTTTTTAATAAAATAACCAGACTATTTGATTGAATTGTTAATCATATATTCAAAAAAAAAAAAAACCCTGAGAAAGTAGTTTTAGTTTAGCTTTAATTTATTTTGTAAAATATAAAACTATAATTTCAATTAATTTTGTAATTATTAACAAAGTATTGATTTTAAATAAATCCAATCTGTTTTTAAAAATATTGTGTATAAAAGCGAAAGTTTTAAATGTATCTTAGATAAGGAATGTTTTCAAAGAATTTTTTTTTTTCTTTCTGGGTTTAGCTTTGTTCAAGCATTTAGAAATGAATATATTATATTATCAGTGTATTACTTTTATTTTTAGTGTATTATTTTTTTTTTTTAGTCTTAAAACCATATACAGGGAGTAATATAATGTAATACGGTCAAAAGTTTTATCGGTATTTTAAAGACATATTAATATTAAGCAAAATAATCAATCATTTTCATATTTTATAAGATTATACTATTGATTATTTTCTTAGATTATTTTATATAAAAATTAAAAAAAATATTTGATAATAATTTTGGTTTTTCCATAATTTCTAAAGTAAATAAAGATTTTTTAAGATGTTTCAATATAAAATATTAAAACTTTAATTATCCATACTAAAAAACAAGTAAATAAAAACAAGACAATAAAATTATTAAAGCATCATTTTCATAAATTTTGAAAACAAAAGATCTTTAAAAATAATTTAATCATAATTTGATACTTTGTAATAGATGCAATAATGGTTCATAAACAATCAGCCTTGTAAAGATGTTTCGAGCGCAATTATAAGCAATATTAAATTGAAAAAAATACCATAACAACCTCATATTAAGAGTACAAATTGACAGTAGTTTCAGATGACTTTTAAATTCTTTTAAAAAATGTAGAATTACTAACAATTGGAAATATGGGATTTGGAAAAAAAATCAATATGCACAGAAAATATAAAAGAATATAACTATTATTAAAAGTTTGAATTGTTGATAGTAGTCTGATTTTATGTATTGTAAACTTTTTTTTTTTTGTAATTGTTTTATATACCTGACTTCAAGGCTAGTTTTTATAAATTTTTTTTTGACTCTTAATAAATGTTAAATTTGCCTTAATATTCATAAAAATAGACTATATTTTAGTTATAAAGTTTACTTTTTACATTAATATTAAAACATATATGTGTATTATAAAGCTGTGTAATTATAAAAACTTAAAAAAGTAATATATAAAAACTATATTAATTTTACTATAATTCAAACATTTTGCTGAACTAAATGATTTTTATACCAAATAAAATACAGCTGTCTATGTCAAAAAAGAAGAGGAAAAAAGAGGACAGACATATTAATACATCCAGATGCATATAATGAAACCCATTTATAGGTAATATATCAAAAAAAAAAAAAAAAAAAAAAAAAAAAAAAAAAAAAAAA
>JAJLXO010000348.1:0-24065 GCA_030571375.1 Botryozyma mucatilis | reverse complement strand
AACTACAACATTTGTTGAAACATTCAACCAATTAAGCACCTCAACTGTGTTGTGGACATCATCTGGCTCTCTTCCTGCTCCAACAACAGTTGTTACTACTGACTCTGCTGGCTCAACTACTACATTCGTTGAAACATTCAACCAATTAAGCACTTCAACTGTGTTGTGGACATCATCTGGCTCTCTTCCTGCTCCAACGACAGTTGTTACTACTGACTCTGCTGGCTCAACTACTACATTCGTTGAAACATTCAACGAATTAAGCACCTCAACTGCGTTGTGGACATCATCTGGCTCTCTTCCTGCTCCAACAACAGTTATTACCACTGACTCTGCTGGCTCAACTACAACATTTGTTGAAACATTCAATCAGTTAAGCACTATTACTTCTACTTATTCAGGTTCTGGTTCATTGATACCACCATATACAGTTCTTTCAGGCAGTAGTTCAGTAGTAGTTGTCCCTGTGCCTGCAATGACTACAATTTCTACATGCTCTCAAGGGATGTCAGGATCAGGTGTATTTACAACAACTTCTGGAGCAGGAGCTATCCAAACAGTATTAGTATATTCTCCTATGAAAACAATTATAAGTTATAGCACTTCTATTAGCGGACCTTCTTTAGTTGTTTCAAGTACTACTAATTCACTTTCTGGTTGTACACAATATGTTCAAGTTCTTAGTATCTTGCCAACTAACTACATTTCAGGTTGTAATCCTACGCAAACAACATCCAATGTTGTAGGTGGAGGACAAGGTTTTAATGCGACAGCATATAGTGCAATAGCAAATCCAGATTGGGTGCCTGCAACACCTACACCTACAGCAATTAATTACTCAAACTCTACTGTTATTGGAACTTCAACAGGTAATGGACCATTACTTGTTTATAATGGATCTAATGCTAATACGAAAAATCCTAATTGGTACACAACGATCTTTGGTATTTATCTCAAACCATATGCTGTTACAATAGTACTTAATGGATATTTCCGTGTACCAGAAACTGGTATATATTCATTTTATTTACGAGCTGATAATCAATTAGAGCTTTATGTTGGATCTAATGCATTTTCATGTTGCAACCCTAGTTCAGGTATGTCAACATCTGCAAGTGCGATAGTGACAAATAAATCAAGGCATCCTAATTCCATAGTATATTCATTCTTTGCTACTGCTGGTGATGTTATTCCAATGCGTTTTGTTTGGAGTAATTTTGGTATTGCTTATATCATTTATGTAGAAATGCAATATCCTAATGGTACTAAAGCTATCAGTTTTACAAATGATGTTTATAATCAATTTACTGGAGAGTGTAATAATTGATTTAATTAAAGCTATTTTATCCAGTTTTAATTTTTTTTTTGTTTTTGTTTTTGTAAGTAATGCATTTAATTTTATCATTGATAAATTAATAGAGTTACAGTCAAGATGGATTTTTGATTTATATTTATAGAGTATTTATGTAAAGCTACGATGGAAATATGTTATATAATATGATTTTATTAAATTTTTAATATGGTAGAATAAAAAAAAAAAATAGATATTTATAAAATAATAAGAAATATAAAAATTATTAAGAAATATTTACAGTTTACAGTTTCATTATACGTTACAGATAAATAAAAATATATAATAAATTATAATAACTACAATAAATACATTAAAATAAATTTAAAAATGTACCTGACTATCTGTAAAAACTAACTATTAATAATACAGATAAAAAACGTTATGCTATTCTATTTCTAATACAGTAATATAATTATAAATTTAAAATCTAATCAGATTTACTTTTCACGTAATTAAACGTTGAGAAATTCATAATATTAAGAGGGAAATATTTGGTTTCTATAACTACATAACCTTTTTATTATTAAGGGTAAAAATAAATTAATTAGAATAATTCCTGTGCCGTAGCCGGGACCTAATAGTTTGGATTAGGTTTAAAAATAAGATTACTAAAGAGGAGTTAGTTACTAACTACTAATTAAATTGTAATAATAGCATAATATAATATAATATAGTATAGTATAGTATAATATTATTTTAAAAATAATTCTTTAAATACTGTATATTTGTATGTATTCTTTTAGACTCTACAATAAAATGATTATATTATAAACCATGCCGGCAAAACTTATTTTCCTTCGATTTTTTAGTACAACGAAGCCTTCTTTATTGATTGAATATTGTTTAAATAATTTTCGCGAGTTTAATTTTTTTGGAATAGGTGAGTTTCGATTTTTTTTCGATTTTTTTTGGCTTTTTTTAATTTTGTCCTTTTTTTTTTAAGTTTTTTTTTTTTTTGTCTTGGTACATTTTTGGGTTGCCAAATTGCATACATTGCGATCAAATCTGGGCATTGTTTATACTGTTATTTATTATTTCATCCATTGTTTATTTATTGTTTATTATTATTTATTTTTATTTATTTTTATTTATTTTTATTTATTTTTATTTATTTGTTTATTTATTTATTTATTTTTTATTTATTTAGCATTTATTTATTATTTATTTATTATTTATTTATTTATTTAGCATTTATTTAGCATTTATTTATTATTTATTTATTTAGCATTTATTTATTTATTGTTTATTTATTATTATTATTATTATTATTATTATTTATTATTTATTTTATTTTATTATATTATATTATATTATATTATTATTATTATTATTATTATTATTATTATTATTATTTATTATTTATTTTATTTTATTATATTATATTATATTATATTATTATTATTATTATATTATATTATATTATATTATTATTATTATTATTATTATTATTATATACTATATTACATTATTATATACTGTATCATACTAACAATGTCTCTTAGCTTCCTTCTCCCCAACTCTTGTTGCTCTGCTTCTGGCGCTTGAGTTTCTTCTTTTTATTGTTCCCTTATTTAATACTTTCCATTTCTTGCATTTCAGTTTCTTTAAACTGGACTTAAATCTAAGCTGGCCTATATTTTCTTATCCTTCTCATATTAATAAACCTTCAATAGCCATTTGTCAACCATCTTTTGTCCAATCTAATAAAGAAAACATTAAAAAAAAGCTATTCCCATCGTTATACCAATCTCATCTAGATAAAACTATTTTATCCGGTGTCAAAATTAAAGCGTGTGCTGTTTCGACTCCTCTTAACTTTTGTAAAGTTACAAATGATAAGGGGGAAATGATTGGTTGGGACATAAATGATTCAGCTACAAACACTTCCACGTTGAACAAAAATATGGTAATAAAAAACTCAAATCACGAAGGTCAAAATCTTGTCATTGAAAATTTTAATAATAAATCCAATCTTGAATTACTTGACTCTATAATATATTTAAATTCAAATTCTCAAATTCAAGATTTCTCAAATGTTTCTGTTACTAAACAAAATCATAAATTGAATGATTTACTCACAAATAATGATATTTCTTTTCAATTTAATAATTCTACTTTTTCGAATAATTCCCAAAAAAATAATATTGATTTATTATTGAACAAAGAAAAAAAATTTGATTCTTCAATAGAATTTAATCAAAATTATGGAGTTCCTAATTTTAATAATTTTAATTCTATGCTTGATAGCGTTTCTTTTTCTGATTTCAATGTGGAACAGAGTAATTTGAATTCTATTATTCCAAATCCTGAAATTAACTATAATGATACAAAACCCCCTCTTCAGATGTTTCCCAATAATTTGACTTTAAATTCGAATATTATGACTTCTTGCGGTAATCAATTTCACTTAGAGCCCTACTTATCTGTTCCTGAGAATTCTATTTTAGCGTTAAGTTCATTTACAACTACTCCTGTTTCTTCATCTTCATATTTTCAAAATAACGATTTAGTTTCTCGAAACTCTTCTACAAAGCATTGGAACATTTTAAATAATTCAAATAACGTTAGCCAAAAATTGAATAGTAGTTCAACCCAGGAAGATCTTAATACTTCAAATAATGAAAATATGGATAGTAATAATTTAAACCGTCTCATTTCCGCTTACATAGATATTATTAAGGATAAACCTGGTGATAAAGATATAAGTTCGAAAAAGCAAATTAGTTTGCAAAAAGAGTTCGGAGATTTTGGAAAAGAGAATGATTCTTACCAAACCCCCTTGGACCAATCTGTGGTTAATTCAACCACAGCTAATAATTTAATAAAAAACTATTCCTTTCCTTTTTCTGATAAGAAGCACCAATCCCATAAAAGTCAGTTTTATGGTTCAACTTCCAACAAGCCATTCGTAGATAGTAAT
The DNA here is from genome assembly GCA_030571375.1 of Botryozyma mucatilis. Taxonomy (NCBI): domain Eukaryota; kingdom Fungi; phylum Ascomycota; class Trigonopsidomycetes; order Trigonopsidales; family Trigonopsidaceae; genus Botryozyma; species Botryozyma mucatilis. The sequence goes on along the minus strand of JAJLXO010000348.1, from coordinate 19,791 downwards.
AAGTCAAATAATTATATTACTTCTCAGGATATTGTATTTAACTCAATTAATTTAGATACAGAAATGGGCTCATATAATGACTCTAATTCGAACCAAATTTGTAATAATTTACGTACCAGGTTACTATCACATCAGGATAATGATATTACCAGACATAGCAGCCCAGTAAGTTCATGTGGTTTGGGTTCCCCCTTTCCTGAAGTTGGTTATTTATCATCGCAAGACTCTTCATCGGGAAGTGCTTCTTCGTATAACTCTTCTTCCCCGAATATTAATGCTAAAATTGATACAAATGATATGAGGAAAGGGTTTTTTTCGCACGGGACCGAATTATTTCAAGCAGTTTCAAAGCAATTAGTAGACTCGACTACTACGCAATCTTCAAATACAAATAATACTATCACTGATACAAATAATATTAACTTTAATAACAATTATGATACTGTGGACGATACAACTCGTTCAATATCAAAATCAAAGCCTCAATGGATACAGGCTAAGCCGGGAAATACTGCACAAGATAATTCAGGTAATGCTTATGATCGTAACCTAAATTTTAAATGCCCTATATGCTCCTCGGCGTTTAAAATTAAAGGATATTTAACTAGACATCTGAAAAAACATGCCGCTTTAAAAGCATATCATTGTCCGTATTATAACCCTGAATTATTATCATGCCACAGATCTGGCGAATTTTCACGAAGAGATACTTTTAAAACTCATCTTAAATCTAGACATTATACTTACCCTGCCAAGACTAGGCTGCATGATCGTAATGGTAAGCGGGGTTGGTGTGCAATGTGTGGAGAAAAATTTACTGATAATGAAGTTTGGCTATCAACGCATGTTGAAGCTGGATTATGCCCACAGTTAAAAAGACCTAGTAGACCGCCTTATACTCCGTCCTTAAAAAGTAGAGGGAATAATATTGCTATGCCAAGTCATATAGAAAACCCTGTGTCATTATTTTCTGCACTTCCTTTGGGTAAGAGTAGTACTGAATTCAATGAATCTTATTTTATTCCTAATACAGTAGCTGAAAATAAAGGGCGGTCAAGCGCCGAACATCCTTAATAAGAATATTGTATATAATTCTGGAAATAACTAAGAAAAGTATGAATATTCAATTGGACAGTTATTATTATTAAGTGAGTTAGTTTTTATATTTGATTTTTGTTGCTTTTATCTGTTTTTTTTTTAAAGAGAAAAAAAGCAACTTTATGATTGGATGTGGTTAATACATTTACTTTTTCTTGTTTATAGCAAAATTATGGTCTTATTTTGTTTTAATATTTTTATTTATAATTTTAATTTTTTTTCTTTTTTTGCAAATGACTTTATAAGAGAATGTTTTGGTTGTTTCATTTACTTTTTGCTCTTTTATGTATTATATTTATTCTTTCGTTATTTTTATTTATTATTTATTACCTATTATTTATTATTTATTATTTATTACCATTTATTATTTATTATTTATTACCTATTATTTATTATTTATTACCTATTATTTATTATTTATTACCTATTATTTATTATTTATTACCTATTATTTACTATTTATTCATGCAAGTAAACGATTGGGGTTCGTTTTATTGCTTATTTATTTATTATATTATTGCATGATTTTTGTGTAGGATATTTCATTTTTACAATACTATACATTTAAATTAAAAAGTCATAATTAATTTCTTAATAACTAGATAAGTTATTTATATATATGTTAATAAAAGTTAAATTTGGATCCGAATTTGAAAGTAAAAATCAAAAAAAAATTTAAATATAGATTTATATAGGTTATCCAGGTGCAGCATCATTGATTAAATCTCGTATAATTTGAGGTACAAATGAATGTGTTTGTGGTTTTCCATCAGATGATTGAGTTTCAATCGGATCATGAAAATCAAAAAATTGAATCATTTGAAAAGCAGCATGCGCATGTAATATTCCATGTGATGTTGATATTTCAACGTCATGTTTAGCTTTTTTAATAAAGTCTTCATCTTTAGATAAATTTGGTTTTACTTTATTAATTAACATAGATTTAAAAGAAGCCTTTAGATATTTTAAAAGTTGGAAAATATAAATTCTATTAGAGGAAACTACCGCCCCCATAGCTAATTCATGAACTGATTTTTTTTCTGATTCTGTTTTTATGTCATTATTAGTATTTTTAGTATTATTTGTGTTATTATTTGTATTATTATTATTATTTATAATATTGTCATTATCATTATCATTTAGTTTTGGCGATATTATATTCGAAGATACTGCTCTGCGTTTTTGTAATTTGTTTATATTATTTATACTATTAAAAGATTTAAACGAATTACATTGTGTAGCCCAAAACCATGCGAAATTTAAGTCACCATTTTCCATTACAAAAGGATGAGAAGATAATGGAGTTGTAAAATGAACACGAGGAAGTACACTTGGATGTGGATAAGTTTTAGGGAAAAATATTTCAAACCTAAACACTCCTCCAGCATAAGGACCAGATCTAACAAAAATTACGCCATGCCAATACGCTTTATTAGATATGGATGCACACACATACACACCTTCCGGACAAATAGAAGCAAGATTAGCTCTACAAGATTACAAACCAAATGTTAGCTTAAACTGTAGTACATATATGTATTTTATATTTTATATATTTATTACGATACAATTTATATTTATATATTTATATATTTATATATTTATATACACTTACAATTCAACAAGTAATTCTTGTTCTGCAATAGCTGGCAAATTAGACATTAGTAATATAAAAAAAATTTAAGATTCCTTTAGAAAAAAGCAATAATCACAGTTAGTCGTTATTATTAATATTAACAACTATAAGTATATTTTATAAAATAAACAAATAAACATATTATTATTTATTTAGTATACATGTTACAAATATTTATTTTACTTTTATTCTATTTTATTTTATTAAAAAAGACTCTTTTAATTTAAATTCAAAGAAGTTGTTCTTTCTAATATATTAAAAAAAGATAATATTGCGGTGCTGTTTCTTAGAATTTAACCCTATTTGTTGTCGCTAAGGAAATTAATTGTATTTTATTGTTTTTATTAGTATGTGTCTTTTTTTTATTTTTTTATTTTTTTTTTTCTTTTTAAATTAAATTAATTTAATTTAATTTAATTAATTACCAAGAAATTAATTAATTTAGCGGAATTCTAACCCTTGTACCCCGATGATATCAGATATGATTATTATTCTTAATTTCTTAATAAAAAGGTCTTATCTTCGAATAAAATAAATATGTATTTTTTATATTTTTTTTTCATTATATATTATTATATTATATTAAAATGTCAGATGATATAGAATCTTTAAATTGTTTAACAAAATTACCATTAAATAAAAAATCTGTTTTGTATGCATATGAAACTATTAAACCTTTAATTCATGAAACCCCAATTTTAACATCAAAAACACTTAATGCTTTAAGTACACTTCCTATTAGTACATTCAACTCTTTTGATTATATACCATCAGGAAATTCTAAATTATTAGATGAAAAAATTTCATCTTTTAGTCCAAAAATTCATTTGTTTTTTAAAGCAGAAAATTTTCAAATTTGTGGAGCATTTAAAGCTCGAGGAGCATCATTTGCTATTTCAGAACTTTTGAAAAATAAAAATATTGATATTCGTACTCGTGGAGTTTGCACTCATTCTTCTGGGAATCATGGTGCTTCTTTAGCATTTGCAGCATCCCGAGACAAAATTCCTTCACATATTGTTATGCCAGTTACTACCCCTAAAAATAAATCATCAGCAGCATCCTCTTATGGTGGAAAAATTATTTATTCTGGACCTACCGTTTCTGAACGACAAAATACCTTAAAAAGTGTTGTTAAATCTACAAACGCAATAGTTGTTCATCCAAGTGATGAACCTCTTGTAATAATGGGTCAAGGAACAGTTGCAATTGAATTATTAAAACAAATGAAAAATTCTTATCCATTGTCTGATCAAATCGATGTCATAATTGCGCCTTGTGGTGGTGGTGGATTATTAAGTGGTATAGCACTCGCTTGTGAAGGAACTGGAATTACCGTAGTTGGTGCTGAACCAAATAAAGATGGTGCTGATGATGCGTTTAGAGGACTTTCTAGAGGAGAAATAGTTCCTCCGAGTTCTAAATCACCAGATACTATAGCTGATGGGTTAAGATCTTCTTTAGGACTAAATACTTGGAAAATTTTATCTGATAAAAAAAAATTTCACTCCATTTTCACAGTTTCAGATGAAGAAATTATAAAAAGCTTAAAAATATCTTATGAACGACTTAAGTTGGTCTTAGAACCTAGTGCAGTAACAGGAATTGCAGTTGTTTTGTTTAATAAAGAATGGAGAAAGTTTATCACAGATTTGGCTAACCATAAAAAAAAAAAAGATATAAATGTGGCAATAGTATTAAGTGGAGGTAATATAACTATTGATAAATTTTGTAGTCTTTTTTAATCTAACGAAAATGTATATAAAAGTAAATATGCGCTCAAGTATAATATAATATAATAAGTAGATTTCAACGATAATTATTAGCAAATGCTTTAGTAACATAAGGGCTAGTAAAAAACTGTTGCTCTTCACCATCATCTAACATAATTAAATATGGACCACCAGATGACGGTGAAAATAATGACTTTTCTAGAAGCATGTTATACTTTTCTGGTCCCTTAAAAGAAATTTCATACGTTGTTAAAAAATCGTGTAGATAATTAAATGGAACTAGTATCATATTATCATAGAAACAAAATTTATACTTGGAGCTATCTTGAGAAGAACTCACTAGAATGTAATCTATAGAACAATTTTTCAATTTATTTTCTTTTATATTATATTTCAAAATATAACCTGGACGACCATAAGGGCATATATGTAAAGAAGATTGTGAACTTAAAAAGTGAATATGTGTTGAAAAGTGGTCCATTTCAGATTGGATCATTGGATATTCTTCGGTATTTATCATATTAATAAAAGTAAAGGATGTTCTTGAGTATTTAAACACAAGCAATTGATTGAATAATGCTCCACGAAATAATATAATATCATCGCCTATAAAAGCAGATCTATTCTGGAAAAAATCCCATTCCAATGAAGTTTCCGCAGTATTCTTAATATTATTTAAACATTGTTTACCAATTAATTTATTATCCAAAATAGAATATAAACTGACTTTCACTATTGGTTGTGATTCCAATGGAGGTGCTTCATTGAAACAACAAAAAATATATGCGTCATAAGAATTAGCATAATAAATATGCGGAGAAAATGATTGGTTCTTTTTTTCCTGTTCTAAACGTGATGAAGATGAACAAAATACTTCTCTTTCATTAATTATGGCAGTGGTTATACTCCCTTTGTTAACTCCAAAATTATTTTCATAACTGATATCTTCATTATCTCTATTTATAAAAGATCTGCTGCCATTCGATGGATTTATAATAAAAGGGGAATTAATTTTTTTTATTGGATCTGAATTATATGTATAAACATATATAAAGCTACGATCAAAATATGAAATAAAATATTTAGTAGGAGGTAAAGAAAATGGAAGATTTATCATTACTCTGGTTAAAAAATCAATTTGAACCATAATTTTAACATCGGGATAAAGCCAATTTCCTATGTAATAAGCAATCGCTAGAACATTTTCTTCGCCAACTTTTTTAGCATGACCAACAGTTGAAATTGAATATAAATTATTTTCACCGTAAATTCTATTAATATCATTAAATTTTTCATTTGGAAGGGGTTCATATTTATACGTAGGTATCGTTTTTTTCTTTTGATTAATATATTCCTTATATGCATTGTTTTTTTCTGTATCTGACTTAGGATAGTAAAGTTCCTTTTTCATACTATATAAAACTGGAAATGGATAGTCTAACGAATAAAATTTTTTTAAATTTGAATCAAGTTTAAATAGTTCTATAAGTTCTCCAAAAGTATCACAATTTTCAGGAATTTTTGCCCAAGATGGTGGATTTGTACTTTGTACCCATAATTTAAAGACAAAATTTACAATTTTTGGTGAAGTTAATAGCATTTTCCATCCTTTGCATATTTTCAATGTCGCAACATAAAAATCAACTATACTTGAGGGATTAGGCCATGTATTTTTTATTATTATTTCCAATACTTCTATTGGTAAATCTTGCATACGATTCCTAACCATATTATTAGTATTTTTCATTATTATTATTATTATTTATATTTCTTATCGGATTTTATGTTCTTTGTACCGTGGACCCTAGTTCGCTTTGATTTATCTAGCATTTTAGTTTGTCTACGGTATTATGACTATCTTTGTTACTTATATATTATTTTGATATATATACTATATGAATAATACTTATAAAATTTATTGAAAAACCCAAAGTTATCTTATTAATTTAATTAAATTTATTTAGTCCCTATATACACTTAGTAAAATCATGATACATGGATTTTAGAATTGTGGAATTGTATATAATAATAGATTTTAATAGTAGAAATTTAGTTATTAATTTATTTATTTATTCATTTGTTTTTTTTTTTTTTTTTTTTTTTTTTTTTTTTTTTTTTTTTTTTTTTTTTTTTTTTTTTTTTTATAAACATTCTTATATGTATATATATCCTTATTAATATATACAAACGTAAATTCAAAAATAAAACAAATCAATTAATGTAATAATAAAGTTATTTTTCGATTCTTTTGTTGCCATTTCCAATCCTGATGCGGATAATTATTATTTAAATTCATGCTTTCCCAAATATTTTCAAGGATATCTAATGCTATTACAATATTGTGCTGTCCAATACGTTTCATAAATTCAAACCAATTTTTAAACTCATTCTGACTTGTGGGGTTTGCAGCTTCAGTAGCGGCAATAAAAATTGACCATAAATATGAAACATCGTTAGAAGTATGGTTTGTATAAGAACGAAAAATGAAAAAAATAATATCTACACATTCACAAATTGAAAGTGGAAGTAAAGGGTTGGCAATAGTGAAAATTCCTTCATCATAAGGTGGAAAATTCCGCGAATATGTTAAATTGTTTCTGTCATTATAGTCTTTATCAAAAGAATTAAAATTATGAAAAGGAATCCCTAAAGAAAAATCATTATTGTCTTTAAAAGGAGAATGAGATAAAAATTCTGTCAATGTATTACAATAAAGTTGGCTAGGTTGCATTGTAAAAAGAGGAAAATGCATTTTCCAGTTTAATGAGCAATCATTTGCAAATGGATATTCATATGAAGGATACATAATTCTAAAAAAATAAATTACACATGCACACCAATAACATAAAACAGCGCCTGCATAACCAAAAATTTCTTTCTGATTACAATTAGAAGAGTAAGATGACGACGCTGTGTAGTTGTTATGTGAAAATAATTCATCGAAAATTGAAGGTAAGGAGGCACGCCAAGATATAAGCTCAAGCGTAATTTCAGATATTTTATCGTTAATGATTTCCGTTCCAACAATATTAGCCCGATCTGCATAAGTCATTGAGAATGGCATGGCTTCCATTAGGTCCCGCCATGTCTTTGCAAATGCTGAAACATTACTCATTATATGCATCAATTTAGAAAAAAGCATCCGCAGCTTTAATAAATCGTGAGGTTCCAAAGGATTACAAAACCCTAAATTGTATGTCCATCCAGTCCCATCTACATCCCAATAGCATCCTGTAATCATAGGACCATTCCCAGTAGCCATTGCACCTTGAATATCAAAATAAGCGTATAATGAAATTAAAAATCTTGCATGGTCTCTTTGAGATTTGTCAGATAAAAGCTTGGTATTAAAAACTTTATGAAAAATAGTCTTTGCACCCTTTAAATAATGAACCCAATTATTTGGAAAATCTGAGCTCATTATATCATAAAAACACAAAAGCATAATAACCGTAAAATCATCTATAGATGGAAAATGATCTTTCTCATTCAGAGTTGAAATTAAAGAATCATATACACTTTTAGATATTTCAATGGACCTTAAATACTGTTGTGACTTTTCCTTCTTTGTATCCATTGAATATGAAGAATTGGTTTGAGAAATGTGAAGAGCACCGATTGCTTCAATGATAGAAAGAAGCCTTGACGAGTTTGATATAAATGATAAAGGAACAATTGAGTCACGATAAAAATTTTTGTTAAATGGAGACTCTATAGCTAAAAGAATGGAAGCTACATTATTGGCAAAATGGCTAATAAAATATTCTTGTTTATTTTTTAAAGATATAGGCAAAGGTATAATCAGAGAACCATAGTTTGGGTATACCATAGAATTCATGTTTGAACGATCAGTCATATTTTTGATCTCCATTTGGTTCATATTTTGATAATTAGAAAATTGGCTTTTGTTATTGGAATCACTATGTTGCGAGGAAATTTTACCAGATTCCTTTAAGCAATTTAAAGAATCAGAGTAACAATGGTTTACAAAATTATCATTTTTTTTATTGCATGACAAATTTGAGGAAGAAAAAGGTAAAAAAATATCTTTTTTTTTCAAAGACCTTTTCCCCTTTCTTTTTAAATGTAAGTCGGTTTCATTAACAAAGATAATATTTGAATAAGAGCTTTTTGTGGATGAGCTAGAAACTTTCGGTTGAAATTTAGAAACATTCTCTTCTTGGAATACAACTGTATTATTTATTAAATTTGAATTTAAGCTTTTTTTCATATTTTTATCTTCACTGTAAACATTATTTTCATTCCTATTTTCATTTTTATCTTCGTTCTGATTTTCATTCATATTTTCATTTTTATCTTCGTTCTCATTTTCATTCTCATTTTCATTTTTATCTTCATTCTCATTTTCATTCTCAGTTTCATTCCGCTTTATATTTTCATTTATATTCTTATTTTCAATCTGATTTTTAATATTAATTTGCTTTTCGTTAAATGACTTCAGATTTTCAGAATACTGAGTGGCTGATAGAGATTTTTCACAACTGCCTGGAAGTTCTTTAACTGAACAAAAGGATTTTTCAGACTGTTTTAAATTATAAAAAGATGGATTAAAAACAGAATTTGGAATTGGGTTTAGATTCGGGTTTTTCATTGAACTTGAAGATTTTGGATTAAAAACAAAAACTCTAGTAGAAAAGTCATAACCTGCACATTTAAGTTTTGCTTTCTGACATCTCAAGCATCCTGGTTTCTGCTCATCACATTTAAGATGTCTTGACCTGCAAGTGACACAACCAGAGAATACTCTTGAAGAAATTATTCTTTTTGAAGAAGGTTTTTTTATAATATTGCTATTACTGTTGCTATTTTTTGTAACAGTCCTACTACTTTTACCATCTTGTCCAGTATTTTCCGATTTTTCAGTAAATCTGGATTTATTTTCAGATGCTGAAGAAGAGGTTAAAAATTCGCTTTGATTTTTCATTCAAGTGTTACTAATACTGGAATTATATATCTGCAAAAAAATTAGTAACTAATAGGATATTTATTGTGATTAATTATTAAAAAAAATTAAAATTCGATTCAAATTTAAAGTAAACGTGATTAAAAAAAAAAACATAAAGCATAAGAGAAGGAAAAAAAGCAATTAAATTATATAAATAATATTAAAAATCTAGCTAAAATAAAATATATTAAATAATAATAATAATAACAATAATAATAATAATAATAATAATAACAATAATAATAATAATAACAATAATAATAATAATAATAATAACAATAATAATAACAATAATAATAATAATAATAATAACAATAATAATAACAATAATAATAATAATAATAATAATAACAATAATAATAATAATAATAATAACAATAATAATAACAATAATAATAATAATAATAATAACAATAATAATATAACAGTATTCACCTTATAAAACAAAAACCAATAATCTGAAATTAATTTCCAGATTCACGAAAATTTATATCGACTTGGCTTTGCAAAACCCAATACTTTTTATTAAAATTTTTTATTTAATTATTAATTTGATACTATTAACTGTATATAACCGTAACCCGCATTAGAATTCAAAATAATTCTAGAACAATTTATTTCCTGAAAGCCAATTATTTTAGCTTTATTTTATTTAATAGCATTTATTATTAAATAAAATGCTTCTATTTTTAATTGTTATTTACCTAATTTATTTTTTCTTTTTAATTCATTTACTATTATCATTTTCGAATTATAAAAATGTTTATTCAAAAAAAAAAAAAAAAAAAATTTTTTAGATCCCCCTTGAACGGTTTTTTTGTTAAAAATTAATGAATGTTATTAACCTCTAAATTTATTTAGACACAAAGTTATTAATTATTATTTAATAACAATTCCCAATGTATATAATATGTAATATTTTCGTTTTTTTTTTTTTTTAAAAAAAAAAAAAAAAAAAAAAAAAAAAAAAAAAAAAATTTGGGAAATACCATTAAATATTTAAATTATTCATATCGCAACTTATAAATTGTTTAGGGTTCTTTCTTATCACATATTTTTACTATTTTTAATTCGTTGGGATCATATACTTAAAGGATATTTTGAAATAAAGCACAGGGTTTTAATATTTATATTTATTTATGTATTATTCTTCGTATTAAATAAAAAACGGTTGAAGATATTTTAATCGTGTAGTCAGGAAGTTTCAATATATGGCTTAGGTTGTTTAAATATCTACAAAGAATTTTGATTTAATCACATATTAGTTAATAAATATAGATGTTTATTAATTACATTTACAGTTGAATTTAATTTGATTTCCAATATGTGATTTGTAGTAATTTTTATTAATTTGATTTCCAATATGTGATTTGTAGTAATTTTTATTAATTTTATTTCTTTAATATTTAATTGTGTGGAGTTGAAAAAAATATAAATAATAATAATAATATAATAAAAATTATTTTTAAAATAATTTTAATATATTAATAGCTATATAAAAAATATATAAAATATTTATAGTATAAAAATTGGTAGGTTATTAGATTTCATAAGTACCAGTAATAAGGCTAATTTGGATATTCAAGTACAAGTTAGGGTTAACCCCATATATTTTTTATAGGTTGGAATATCTAATGATTATTCACCATGAAAAATCTATGTATTTGATTCAATGTATGTATTATATTTAAAATATACTATATATATAAACTACTTTATTAACAATGTCTTTTGACTTAAAACAATCAAAAGCAAAATTATTACTTAACATTTTAAATACAAAAATTATAATATAGTTTAATAAACTTATATGTATATTCTTTTATCTATCAATTTAATTTATAAGTAAAATAGTAATTAAAAATAAAAAATTTATAGTCTAACTAGTGCGTCTGTGATTATTACTTTATTTTAAAAAAATAATTAAATGTTTTCTACGGTAATAAAGTTATTCAGCTACTCAGTATTTTATAATTATCTCTTATCTTAGTTATACGTCATAGCAACAACTATTTACCTTAATGGTTTACAGTTTGTGATATTTTATGTATTTTATCTATTTCATATAGTAATTGTAGTATTAGTATATATATTTTACATATTAAATATAGTGGCTTATCAAGCTAATAAAAATTACTAACAAATAAATTAGTTGTCTATCCAATGATATATTATATTTCATAACATAATATAACATAATATATAGAATCATGGCTATAAATACATTTACTTTGTACTGTAAATACAAAATATACTTTGCCAAGTTAGGTTTTACCCAGAAAAGTCTAGATTATTTATTCTCCTTGACAACTATAGTACAAAGTATACCGCATTAATATTAATTTATACACATAGCAACGATATTGCTCAGATTATAAAATCAGTATTCGTTTATTAATGTAATATGATGATATTATTTAATTATTTATTTAATTATTTATTTATTTATTTGTTTATTTATCTGGTTGTTTATTTATGATGATATAATTCGGGACTATGCTATATAATTATTAATTTTAAAAATTAAGTTTTTAAAATTTATTAGCCTTATAGTATAAAAATTATATCAATTATTTAGCTAAAATATATTTATATATATATAAATACAAATTCTTTGAATAACTATTAAATTTTCCTTTTAAACTATTATTTTATTCGAGGGTTATTTAGTGAAATTCACCACCAATTATCGAAATTTTTGCTAAAAATAAAAATTTGAAATAAATTTTCTAATTTATACAATTACTTTTTCAAATAATTATTTAGTTTGGGTCTTCATAATAAGAAACCTGGATTTTTTTAGTATGTTGATTTGATATTTATCTATAAATTTATTTAATTTCTTTAAAAATTCATATTAACATTTATTTCTAATTATTATAGATGAAATTAATTTAAGTCTTTGTTTTCTTTTATATTTTTTTTTTTTTTTTTTTTTACTTATTTTTTTTTTATTGTCTTATTATTTATATTAAATGTTAAATACATTTATTAAAAATAATATGAAATATTAAATAAAAATAAAAAAATAAAAAAATAAAAAAAATTCACATTTGAATTAGCACGTACTATATTATTTCGCTTTTTGCTTGCTTTCTTTAAAAACAAAAAAAAAAACAAAAAAAAACAAAAAAAAAAAAATTTAATTATGAATTCAACTGGTGAATATTGGACAAAATCTCAGATTAAAAATTCTCAAAATCTTTCTTCGTTGCAATATCAAACAACAATTGATCCCGTCGTTTCAACTGTTAATAATCAAGACTATTCTATACAGAATACTGATAACTGCTATTTAGAAAATTCTTCAAAGGCTTCTTCAAAAGCCTCTTCGAAAAATCCTTCTGAGAATTCATTAGGAAGTACATCATCCAATATCTCTTTTAAGTATTCGGTTTCACCTTCCTCATCCACATCTGAAGTTTCATTTTCTACTAATAATTTATCTCCAGTTTCCTCTGCTCGTTCTCTTTCAGAAAGATCTTTACTTTCATCCACAAATTCTCCCCGATTTCTTAATTTAAATACTGCTAACTCTCTATCTTCTTCTTCAGCTTGCTCTTCGCCTGTGCCCTCCTCTTCTTCCCCGTCATCTTTTTCACCATCAACATATTCTCTTTTATTAGATCCACAATTACCATTATCAAATAATTCAATGTATCCTTTTAATAATTCTTCTCCTGATAGGCTGCTTTCTTCCTTATCTCCTCCATCAAGCTCTTCATCTTTGTCTACTTCAAATTCAACTAATAATAATTATTCTTCTAATGAGCAAACTCATAACTACATCCCTTATAATCGCCAAAATACAAATATGAACCCATTTAATTTGACAAACAATCCTTCACAAAATTCTTTACAAAATCCTTTTACAAAAGGCGACCTTAATAATAACATTTACATGAATCAAACTTCTAATAATGCTTCACATGATGTAAACACAAATTTAAATCAAGTAAATAGTTTCCCAAATAATAATTTCCATAATAATACTAATCCCACTTCAAATCAAACAAACTGGAATTTCCCTTTATTTGAAACAGCCACAGCTCAGCAACAGTCAAATTCTCCTCGCCAATCAATGCAAATATCTACAAAAAATCAACAAAACACTTTACCGCATAATCAACATAATCAAAAATTGCTTCAAGTGTCAAATAACACAGTTTTTCCTTCTTCAGCTTCTTCGTCTCTTTCGTCAAATTCCTCTAATAATTCCCCTTCAAACCGAAGAAAATGTAGCAGTAATTATACTCCTAATCTCTATTTGCCTACGTCTTCTAACAATTTTGATGGTACATTACCTTTTTTTAATAGTGATCTTGACTCCCTTCCAACCGCTCAATCAGCTTCGAGAATCTCCCCTCTTTATAACACCAACAACAGTGGGAGCAATCAAAGATCTCCGGTGGCTTTAAATTCTCCACCATCTTCAGATCCAATTCCTCAACAAATACAAGTTAAAAATCATCAACAACTCCAAACCAATGTTTCTCCGCGATCTTTTAGCAAGACTAACTCTGTAGATAATTATCCTGCGCTCTATTCACCATTTTTGTCGACGCCTGAATCGACTGGAGGTAATGTCATGACTTCTACATCACCTTCAACATTTCCTTTATTTCCCTCTTCCTTTTCTTCTACTTCATCTTTATCTCCGGGGACTAATTTCTCTAGCTCTTCTAGGCAGATGTATTCATATCCACAGACAAAAACATATTCTCCAATCAGACCAAACAATCTCTCAATACCATCCCAAGCAGACTTTATCAGAATTACAGGAAATCAACTAGGAGAGCAACCTCCACCGTCAACAGCAGAGTTTTCCAAAGTTCGCTCACGTGCAGATCTTAAACCCGTTAATAACCCAAGTCACCTTTATCGTCGAGCAGCCCCAGATGGTTCTTTTATATCTCCTCTTTTGAGTCTTACTGTTAACCTTCCGTTTACATATTCTCTTTGTAATCCTGCATTTGTATATGACTCCCATAGAAATCCGCGCCGAGTTTTAACAAAGCCAAGTAAAGGAGTAAAAAATTCTGGATTTGACAATGAAGATAATGACTATATTTTATATGTGAATGATATACTCGGCGGTAGCAGTGTTAATGGTAAGGATATCTTAGGAGAAATTGGTGATCACCATACTCAAAATAGATATCTTATTCTCGATTTACTTGGGCAAGGTACGTTTGGACAAGTTGTCAAATGCCAAAATATTAAAACTAAAGAAATTGTGGCAGTAAAAGTTATAAAAAATAAACAGGCTTATTTTAACCAGTCAATGATGGAGGTATCAATATTAGAACTATTGAATGGTAACGTTGATATACATGATGAGCATCATATTTTACGACTAAAGGATAAGTTTATTCATAAAAACCATTTATGCATAGTTTCAGAACTTCTAAGTAGTAATCTATACGAATTAATTAAACAAAACCAGTTTAGAGGGCTATCATTGTCACATGTTCGTACTATAGCTATACAGCTATTGGATGCTTTATGTCTTCTTAAAGATGCTAGACTTATACATTGTGATTTAAAACCGGAAAATATTCTTTTAAGGTCAACTGATTCTCCTTTACAAATAAAAGTAATCGATTTTGGTTCTGCATGTCATGAACGACAAACAGTGTATACATACATTCAATCTCGTTTTTATCGATCTCCTGAGGTTATGCTTGGAATGCCGTACTCTGCTTCTATTGATATGTGGTCCTTTGGATGCATTCTTGCTGAGCTTTTCCTTGGATTACCTCTCTTTCCAGGTAGTTCAGAATATAACCAAATTTGCCGTATTGTGGAAATGCTTGGCTTACCTCCTCATTTTATGCTTGAAATGGGTAAACAGTCTACACAGTTTTTTGATAAGGGATTTGATCAAGCTACGCGCAAATCCTGTTATAAACTTAAATCACTTGAAAAATATTCGCGTGAACAGTCAAAGGAAGAGAAACCATCAACTAGATATTTTACAGATAAATTTTTAGCTGATATTATTAATTCTTACTCATTTTCTAAGCGTAACTTATCAAAAGCAGAAATAGAAAATGAAATTAAAGAACGAGCTATGTTCGTTGACTTTTTGATGGGAGTTTTAAACTTAAATCCCTTTGAACGTTGGACCCCACAGCAGGCTTTGAGCCACCCCTTTATTCAAAAGGATTATTCATTGAAAAAGAAACATTTAGCACATAATAATTATCGTAGCAATAGCTCTATGAACGAAAATTCAAATCAAGCCGTTCTACCTTCTATTTCAATCAGTGACAATGATGATACTTTGTACGTGGCAGAAATGTCTCAACAACAGAAGTCAAAAGATAAAGATTCCAGTAACTTTTATTTTGATAATAATAAAGCTGGAATGAAAGCAGCAAGTAATTTAGATGTTTATGACCCACAACAATCTAATTTATCTAATAATTATAACCAATATGCCCAACAGCCTCAAACAAATCTACAAATGCAACAACAACAGTCACAACAACCTTTTGTTGCATCCCCTATTACACCAAAGCAATACAAGAATAGCAACACGAATATTAACATGAGTTTGAATCCTAATACTGGATTAGGTTTAGAATTAAATATGATTCCGAAAGTTAATAAAAATATGCCACAAGGAAACACTTCATTCAACTCCCCATATTATTATGAAAAAAATAGGCGTCCATCTTTGTCTACGGTTTCAGAAGAGCAGGCATTGAACTCTCGTTACACACAGTCTCACATCCAATCTTCTGGTAACTACGAAATGGGTGTGACTTCTAGTACTTTTAACAACATAAATTCGAACAAACCTACAAACAATATTATTCCACAGTCTCAACAGAAACATCTACAACAACAACAACAGCTCAAGCTACAGCTACAACAGCAACAACAACAGCAACTTCAACTACAACAACAGCAGATACAAATACAGCAACAACAACAACAACAACAACAACAACGACTACAACTACAACAGCAGCAACAACAACAACAACTACAGCAGCAACAACAACAACAACAACTACAGCAGCAGCAACAACAACAACAACTACAGCAGCAGCAACAACAGCAGCGACAGCAACAACAGCAACAACAGCAGGATATGATAAATAAAACTATATATGGCCATGGATATGGAACAAGACAAAGAGCTACAACGCTAGGACAAGTTTCAGTACCCCAAGAACTTCAGCGAATAGGAGCCATGATTAATGCAGATGATGGTGTTTTAATGCATTCTCATGATTCACCAGTTTATATTCCTCCTCCTGAACTAGTTCAAGGACAAAATATGAATAATGTTTATGAAGACTCTTCTCAAACAAATTATTAGGTAGTGGTTTTAATATGATTAACTGTATGAGGTTTTCTTTGTTTTTTCACCTGTTTTCGCTTTATGTTACTTTATGTGTTTTTTTTTTTTGTTTTTTTTCTCCCTACTTTTGTTCTCATTTTCATTTTCATTTTGTTTTTAATGATTTTTTATGGTATGTTTGTTTATTATATATGGTTTATCTTGATTTAGTTTGTTTTTGTTTATAGTTTTTTGCTTTTATTGCTACTATATGCTTTCTTCGTTTCAACATAAAATTTAATAAATATATCAATTGATTGATTTTTTTTATTAAATTATTTCTACTAGTTGTCCTCTACCTTTTGATACACAACCTTGATTCCCAATTTCTAACCAAGCTAATTAAGTTGTAATCTCTAATAAAATGAATGTTATTTCCCTTGACAACAGATTATAACAGGGTGTTTTGTATATTTTATTACGGCGTGTTATGTATTATTCCTTTTGTACACTAAAATGAAATGCTTTTTTAAATTCTATTCTTTACTGGCATATGTAGATGTAAACTATAAAATAAATTGTACATTGATTTGTTTTAAGTTTTTTTTTTTTTTTTTGAACAATTTATATAATTATTTTGTAAATTTTTTATAAAAAATAGGATTTAATTTAGCTACAAAACGAAATTATTTTTTTTTTTTTTTTTTTTTTTTTTTTTCATTTTTTTTTTTTATTATCCAAATTAACATGTAAATATATTTATTTTTAAAAATACAAATAAGATTAAAAGTGTAATAAAATATTAAATCAGACGGTTTATTTACTTCTACTTACTTTTATAATTTTATAAGTAGTGATAAATAACTATTCACTAACGATAAAACCATAACATAACTACATGTAATTACGGGGTAGCACAACAACGATTTAAAAACAACACTTAGAATAGGTATTTTTATAAATGTAACTATATAAAACAAATAAATAAAATAGCCTTAAAATATTAAGTATTAAATAAAATAATAGTAAAAGAAAAGATATACATATCAGATATGATTAAAATAAGTCTCATAAAATACCTTGATGAAACGTAATATTAAGTATTAAACATCCGAGAGGTAAACCATAGGTAAGCTACAAGTAAGCATAGGGTTTAATCATGTGATATTAATCACATGACTAAAAGGTTGCACTTATCGTAATAACAATATTTAATTATTGCCTCGGAGATTTTCTCCAATCAATGTTAGCGAAGTTATAATATATATATAAACCGTATTAGCCGGTGTGATAACCGAAACGGTTCCGCGGTTAAAAATATAGATTAAAAAAAAAAAAAAAACGAAAAAGTGTGGGGAGAAGTTAGGCTATGTAAATCTTATTATAGTTTATAATATAAAAACAGCCAAGAAGTAAAATTTAATTTAAAACTTGATAGTTTATTACATAATAGCTGTTTATTATTATTATTTATTTATTTTTATTAATAGAAATCAAAATCTAAAAAAATGATCCCTAGAGTTAACACCGCAGTTTTAAGGACTAATATTGGAAGAAATATTGGGAAAAACTTGAATAGTTACATTGTAAAACGATCTAAATCAAGTGGAGCAAGCTTTAACTGGGAAGATTCATTTTTAATTGATGAAACTTTAACAGAAGATCAAAAAGCAATAAGAGATGTTGCTAAGGAATTTTCACAAGAAAGACTTTTACCAAGAGTGGTTGAAGGATATAGAAATGAACATTTTGATAAAAATATTATGAAGGAATTAGGCGAAGTAGGATTGCTTGGCGCAACAATCTCTGGATATGGTTGTGCAGGTGTAGATTCAATTTCATATGGATTAGTTGCAAGAGAGGTTGAAAGAGTTGATTCTGGATATCGTTCAGCATTATCAGTTCAATCTAGTTTAGTAATGTTACCAATTTTTCAATTTGGAACAAGAGAACAAAAAGAGAAATATTTACCTAAATTAGCAAAAGGTGAACTTATTGGTTGCTTTGGTCTTACAGAGCCAAATCATGGATCGAATCCAAATGGTATGGAAACTGTAGCACGTCCTCACCCAACAAAAAAAAATGTTTATTTATTATCAGGAGCCAAAAATTGGATTACGAATTCTCCAATTGCAGATGTTCTTATTGTTTGGGCTAAACTCGATGGTATTATTCGTGGATTTATTGTTGATAGAGAGATTGCAAATAAACAAACACCTGGAGCATTAGAGACACCAGCAATCAAAGGAAAAACCGGATTAAGAGCATCTATTACTGGAATAATTCAAATGGATGAAGTTGAAGTACCTGGAGAGAATTTATTTCCAGAAATTAAAGGATTAAAGGGACCATTTACATGTTTAAATTCTGCTAGATACGGTATTGCTTGGGGTGTA
This sequence comes from Botryozyma mucatilis, assembly GCA_030571375.1. Lineage (NCBI taxonomy): Eukaryota > Fungi > Ascomycota > Trigonopsidomycetes > Trigonopsidales > Trigonopsidaceae > Botryozyma > Botryozyma mucatilis. Next base: position 668 of record JAJLXO010000348.1, on the reverse strand, counting down.
ATGGGAGCATTAGAAGGAGCATTAGAACATGCAAGAAAGTATGCACTTGATAGAATACAATTTAATCATCCTCTTGGTAAATTTCAATTAATTCAAAAGAAGCTTGCAGAGGCGTCAATTTCAATTGGATATGGATTATGTGCAGCTCACCAGATTGGGAAATTAAAAGACGAGGGTAAAGTTCGTCCTGAGATGATTTCTATGATTAAAAAGCGCAACTGTGATAGTGCCTTATATCATTCCCGCAAGTGAGTTTATTATTAATATTAATATTATTATTATTTGTGTTGTTTATATATAAATTACTAACTACAGATTGATGGAAATATTTGGAGGAAATGCAGCTTCAGATGAATATCATATTGGACGAATTGCAGCTAATTTGTGGGTTGCACAGACATGTGAGTTATTTGCCAGCATGCATTAGCGTGTGTTAGCATATATATTATATTATACGTATTATATTATATATTATATTTATTTTATATACTAATGTTTAGATGAGGGACAAAGTGATATTCACGCATTGATTATTGGAAGAGCCATCACTGGAGAGAATGCGTTTGTATAGATAAGGAATAGTGTCATGAGATACAGTATGTATGTATGTATGTATGTATGTATGTTATATATGTATGAACGTATGTATGTATGTTATATATGTATGA
>JAJLXO010000347.1:0-24160 GCA_030571375.1 Botryozyma mucatilis | reverse complement strand
TATTATATTATTATATTATTATACTATCTATATTATATTATATTATATTATATTATATTATATTATTATATTATTATACTATCTATATTATATTATATTATATTATATTATATTATATTATTATATTATTATACTATCTATATTATATTATATTATTATATTATTATCATATCATATTATATTATCATATCATATTATCATATCATATTATCATATCATATCATATTATCATATCATGTTATATTATCATATCATATTATACACTATACTATCACACTATTTGCCATTTACTCAATCCATTCATTTAAATAAACGTAATACAAATTATTTTGAATTAATTCTGTAATGTAATTATAATATTAATATGTAAAATCTCGTTTAAAACATTTAAATGTCCAATAGATATACATATTTAAATTAAAATCTAATTTAAAATTTACTAAAATAAATCATATCAAAGTGTACTTGATTATTCAAAACAAGCTAGTAACCAATGAAATAGTTCTATAAACATATTAGTTTATATACACTTTAATGTTACCGGGTAATTGATCAAGGTAATACACTTCAGGGTAGTACATATATATATATATTATATGTATTTATATGCATTTATATGAATTATATGTATTATAATATTTATGTATTAAAAGAAAGACAATACGATTATATTAATGTAAAAACTATCTAATTCATAAATGAATTATATTTTTATGCACTATAGTCCACCACATAACCAAATGGTTATCATCTAAGTATATAAAATATTAATAATATTTTATATAGTATTGAAGTTGTAAAATTGCATAATAAGCAATTTAAATAAGTTACAAATTTTAAGATTTTATTTATTTTATTGAAATATTATCAATAAAATTATTTTTAAAAAAATAATTAAATCTTTGCACTTGGACTGCCAGGAATACATAGTTATAAGAGTTTTCTAAATAATTATAACACAAAAGAAATATTTACCAGAAAATCCTTCTGTTTAAACATTACCAAAAGGTAAACAATAGCTTGCTTTTTTTAAAAAATAATATTATATAATAATATTTAAAAATAATACAATAATAAAAAGAATGTTTATATGCATCAAGTAAACTGAAACAGAAATTCAAATTTTTCTTTAACCTAAAATATGCGACTATAATTAAATTATATTAAATTTAATAAAAATATATGGATTCAACACTCACCTTTTAATTTTTCTGTTATATTATTTTAAATCTATTATGAAAATAATATTTTTATATTTTGAAATTTTTTAAATAAAAAATTAAAAATAGTGAAAAACGAAAATATTTTAGCATATTTTAATTTAATTAATCAGTCTTTAATTATCGTATAAATCAAAAATTAAAGGCTTTATTTGAATTTAACATAAAAAAGTTTATATTATAAAGGATAAATTTTTAAATTTAAGATTGATTTAAATGATTAAGAAAGTCTAACAATAATTGAGAATATAAAATATTAATGTATTATACATATGATAGCAATAAGAAAAAAAAAAACTCTACAAAAGCCAATAATTTAAAAATAGATAATATGGGGACAATGGATGAATTTATACATTTTCTAGAAGTGAATTTTTTTTTTTAAAACTCCTACATAGTTTATGTATTTTTTTTTTTAAAACTCCTACATAGTTTATGTATTTTTTTTTTTTTTTACGTGTTTATCTTTTATGTTACATACGAATGGTTTTTTTTTATAAGTTGTCACGGTAATTAAGTTATTGATTTAAAAAGAAAAATTACCATAATTCTTAGCAAGGTTGCATTGTGTTTGCAAGTATCACTATAACTGTTATAATTTAAATCATGAATCCTACAGTATGTCACTTGAATATTATTATTTTGAAATTTGTCTCGTTTTGAAATTTAATTGTGTGAAATAATTACCATTGTTATTGGATTATGATATATTTAATATTATTATAAAGTTGGTATATTATACATTTTTATATATCTTGGTACACTATCGTTTGTATATTGTATAGTATATTATCTTTATTATACGATATTCACATTAATTATTACCATACTATTATATTATATATTATTACCATATTATATATATATTATTACCATATCATATATTATAAAACTATATACATAGTTTTAGCAATATAAAATAAAGCATTTTGAACCACGTGAAAAACGTGGAAAACGTGGGATATATAATCTTGGCATTCTCCCTTTCATTACAAATCAAATAACCAAAAAGGTATAATAGAAATAAATAGATAAGAAAAACATTCGGAAGTCTAACGGGATAATAAAATTTAATATGGAGAATAATATTAAAATAATTCCAAATTACTAAGAAAATCCATTTAGAACATTATAGAACATTTACTAAAAGAAACTAGCGTATATCTGAAACATGGTATAACCCCTCTTTTGCAGATCTATATAATTTAAATGCTAAATAAAGACTAAAATAAATGCCAAATGCCAAATGCCAAGGATAAATAAATAAATAAACAAATAAATAAATAAATGCCAATTACCAAGGATAAATAAATAATTAATTAATTAATTAATTAATTAAATGCTAAATGCTAAATGCCAAATTTGGAAATAATTATTAAACCCCTCTTTTTTGCCAAGCGCTATTAGACTTTTAAGCCGGTTAAAACTAACACTAAGAAATAGTTTGCCACTGATAAGCTTAGCTGATCATACTAAGTAAAGTGGGGGTTATCTTTTAATTTTTGACTATAAAAGGACCGTTGATTTCCATTTTACAAAATTTTTTTTTTCTCAAGGATTGACAATTGGAAATCTTAATAATATCATATTATATTTGATTATACTCTATATAATTTATTATATAGTTTTAATTCATATATAAACTTGATTATATTTACTGGTATAATAAATAATAATGGCTGTTATTATCAGGTGTAGGAAGCAGCATGTTAAATATCAACATAATGAAGGGTAATAAGTATTATTTTTTTATGTCTTATTATTTTTCATATGCTGATACTTAACATGCTGCTTACTACATCAGGTTCTGCATTAATGTCGTTTTTATTTATTATACTTCGTGAATTTGTCAACTTGATTATTTACGGGTAAACAATAATGGCTGTTATTATCAGGTGTAGGAAGCAGCATGTTAAATATCAACATAATGAAGGGTAATAAGTACTATTTTTTAGATCTTATTATTTTTCATATGCTGATACTTAACATGCTGCTTACTACATCAGGTTCTGCATTAATGTCGTTTTTGTTTATTTTAGTGAATTTGAGTTGAAATTATTTAGCATAGTTTTATATATATTGTATATAGATTAATAGATTCTTTTTTTATTCAAATATAAAAAATTTGTTATTTTTACAAATAAATATAAATAAATATATTTAAAAAATTTATATTCTAATCTAATATTTAATTTTAGAATTATATAATTCTAATACAATATTTAAAAATTTACATACGTAATGATAATAAAATAATATCCTCTATATTGGTAATTGTAATCTATAAGCAGTTGCATGTATTGTATGTAATTTATCATGAGTCAAGTATTTCCTCCTAAAATTGATCCCAATGGAAATTCAAATCCCGCTTGGTTAAACCCTCCTAGTAAATTAGCAAAATTTAGATCATCAGATACTCTTCCACATTATAGTGACGTTGTTGTTGTTGGGTCTGGTTTGTCTGGTTGTTTCTTTTCATTATCATATTTAGAGAAAAATTCTTCACTTCTCTCATATGCAAAATCTCCCAAAACAATCACTTTATTAGAGGCAAGGGATATCTGTTCTGGTGCTTCTGGTAGAAATGGTGGTCATATTGCACCTGATTTTTATTCCTTTGTTGATGTTGATTTATTTAAAAACTATGATGAAACTAATAAAAAAATTCAAAATGAAATTGAATACTACTTGTCTAGAAATAAATTTGAATATGAAAACTATAAATCATTAGAAATTTTAATTCAAAAATATAATATTGATTGTGAAACAGAATTTAAACCTGATAATCATTATAGAGCATATTTCTCACAAGAAAGTTTTAATCTCGCTCTAACACAATTGAAAATATTAAAAAAATGTGGTTGGGATACCTCCATACTCAAAATTTATAAAAATAATGAAGCAGCTCAAAAAATAGGTATACCTTCTGTTGTTGGTCTGATTAATGGTCCTGGAAGCTCAATTAGTTCTTACAAATTAGTAACATCTTTATTCTTAAAATTAATAGATAATGGTTTACAAATACATGCTAATACTCCGGTTATTTCAATTGAAAAAGCTGATTTTTCATATGATAATGATCAAGATATAAATGTTAATATTAAAGAACAAAATGAAAATTTTCATTATTTAGTTAAAACAAATAGGGGTACAATATTAACACCTAATGTAGTATTAACTACAAACGCATTCTTAGATACCCTATTATTTTCCAAACCAAACACTAGCGATAATGATTTTAACCAATTGAAAAATGCTTTACAAATTTTAAAAAAAGAAACAAAGTTAATCACACCAGTACAAGGTCAAGTTATGGAAGTAACTGTTGATTCAAATTTTATTACCCACTTCTCACACGCAAGTAGCTTTACTTTTGATACTGGGGATGCATATCTAATCAAGAGAAATTATAACACTAATAGCAATGACTGTACAAAAAAAAATTATATTCATTTCGTTTTAGGAGGTTTTAGACAACACCATCCATTAAATGGTATAAATGTTATTGATGATAATAACATAAATAAACATGTTCATGAAAAACTAAAAAACTTTTTGCATAAAGTCTTATTCTCTGGGTGTAACGAAATTGGTACCAATTCTCTATACCAAATAAAACTATCAGATTTATACCAGTTTGGATCATATCAAACAAATTTGGATTCGTCTCATTTAGTTTCTAATCCATTGGAAGCCCGAGAAAATCTGCATATAAATGAAAATATGAATTGCATATATGATAAAGAGAAGAATAGTGAAGAATCATCTATTGAAAATAGCTACTGCAAATTTATAAATGAATCAACTGTTATTAATAAATTAAATTATCAATCAAAAATAAGTTCCTTAAACTTAGAGGATGTTAAAAATACAGAAAGACATGAACCAAATTTTAAAGTAGAATACAAATGGACGGGGACGATGGGTTATTCTAAAGATTCTTGTCCCTTCATTGGAAGATTACATCCACCACCTAATGAAAAAGATGAAGTTTTAAATACGGGTGGAATATTTACATCTTCGGGTTTTACTGGACATGGAGTTCCTCGTGTATATTTAGCGGCAAAAGCATTAGCTTCTATAGTCTGTGGATCTAATGAAGAAACTCAAATCGTACCTAACGCGTATAAAACTTATCGACTTTTTGCTTAATTTCGTATACTAAAACATAATTGTATTGGACTAGACATTTACATTTTTTTCTCGGATCATAATTACTAAATCTTTATTATTTTATATATATATATATATATTTTTTTTTTTTTTTGAGTAGACAATTTTAGTCGAAAATGTATTCAAATTTATAAATGAATTGTGAATCAAAAAAATTATATTACAATTAACTATGTTACAATGTATGTTACAATGAGACACAAATGAAAGTTATGAAAGATATCTCATCACGGCTTCAAAAGAAGCCAATGCAGCAGCGTTAGCGGGGAATGCTCTAAATGAATAAATAAATAAATATAATAAAATATAATAAATATAATGATTAGCAAAGGTAATATTAGTAAGTATATTAACAAATTAGCAAAATAAATTACACTAACCTTAAAAAACAAGGAAAAAAACCTCTAGTAAAACCTTTTAAACCAGCAGAATTGTAAACAGAAAAAGCAGCTGATCTCCATGTGGGATATTTTGGATTAGTGATTGAATCTGTCATGATTTTCTGCTTAACAACGTCACATGGATAAGCTAATATCCAAAACACTTGTGCACTTGTACCACCTGAAATAAAATTTATCATTGGTAAAGAAAGATTTGTTTTATCCTTAAGCATGTTTGTCATTAAGTGGCAAGTTCCCCAATAGAAGAAAAAAAAAGACCTAAATAGGACTGTTGCAGAAAATCCTTTGTATAATCCTTTGATACCTTTCTCTTTATACTGTTTGTTAGATGAATAAAATTAAATTAACGTTAAGAAATAAATAAAGTATTAATTATCAAATAAAACATATAAGTGTATTATAATATCAGATATAGTATTATAAAATATAAAACAAAATCTTAATAAAGTATAAATTTTAAATAAAATGAATATATAAAATAAGCTCATAAATAAAGTGAGAGTTTTTGTGAAGTATAAAATAAAATAGTAAACAAGGAAAATAAGTCGATTTATATAATGTCAAATATTAATATGGAATAATATATTATATTACATCATAATATAAAATGTTATAAAATGATAAATAAATAAACTATTGAATAAATAAAACATTAAATAAAATCAACAATGAAAATAGCTTGAATTAATGCTCAATAAAAAAAAAAAATAAACATACTAATAAAAAAATTAATATTCAATATTCAAACACTTACCAAAATTTTTGCACAATTAATAGGACCTGAATATTTCTTTGTGGATGCATCATATTGCACTTGTAAACGAGCCTATATAAAAAATTGATTTATAGCATAATTTATTTAAATACCCAAAAAAAAAAAAAAAAATAATAAGTAAATAAATAAATAAATCAAATAACCGTTGTAAGAATTTTATCGTAGAAAGTAACGAAATTAAAGTATTTGGAACCATACCTTTATATTTTCAACTGGAGTAGCTAATAAGCTAACAGTCCATCCGCCAAACATGCCTGCAAAACAATTTCCCAGTAAGGGAAGTTGTTTGTGAGAAGAATATACTGTGTCTTTTAATAGTATTCTATAGTTATGCAACGAGCCCAGCATTCTGTTTATTAGTATAGATTGCATATATATATATATATATATGTGTGTATGTATATGTATACACATATAAATGTGTATATATATGTATGTATATATATGTATACATACAAAGCATACAATTTTTTATAATGCATAATCCACTTACAAACTATCCATCATCATCCAACCAACCAGAGGCGGACTTGCACCCTTATACAATGCTCTTACGCCTTCATTTTTTATAGTCTTAACAAAACAATCTAAAGAACTTTTAAATTTTGTTGATTGGGATGTTTGCATGCGTACTTTTATTGTATCAAATCTGACAATTAGTAAGTAATATAATAAATATATTTTAAAATATGTATATAAAAAATAAAAAATGAAAAAAATACATACGGATGGCCCACTAAAAGTTTAGACATGCCAGAGAAAATCCCGGCTACAAAACCGATTGATTTTCGATGTTTGTTTTCGCTTTTCGAGTTTGTATCGACCATTTTGGAAGACATTTCGGTTGTTTTACTAGTATTTTTTTATTTTTATTAGTATTTTTATTAGTATTTATTAGTATTTATTAGTATTTTTATTAGTATTTATTAGTATTTTTATTAGTATTTTTTTATTTTTTATCTACTTTATATATGATTGAATATATTGATATTACTATTGCTACTATCACTACTATTACAATTTACAATTTACAATTTACTATTTACTATTTAATAGTTATAAGTATATTATATATCTATACTTATATTTGTATTTGATACAATATACAAAATAAACAATATTTCAATTGCTAGTTGTATTTAGGAGAATAGTTGCATTTATTTATTATTATTTATTATTATTTATTATTATTTATTATTATTTATTATTATTTATTATTATTTATTATTATTTATTATTATTTATTATTATTTATTATTATTTATTATTATTTATTATTATTTATTATTATTTATTATTATTTATTATTATTTATTTATTTTATTATTTTTTATTAAATTTGAAGCATATTTGGCTACTTTTGTTACTTTTACTATTTTCTATCTATATTTAATTTAATTTTTACATTTTGATAATAATGTTAATATTAATATTCTATTGAGAGTAAATAAAGAATAGTATGCTAATGAATGTATAGTATAATATAATATAACATAATATAGTATAATAATATAATATAATATAATATAACATAATATAGTATAATAATATAATATAATATAATATAACATAATATAGTATAATATAGTATAGTATAATATAATAATATAATATAACAATACATCACACAATAAATACAATATACAAGATATAAATGTTAATACTACGTATATAATAACAATAAATAATATTTAAATATATAATAACAATAAATAATATTTAAATATATACTAGTAATAAATAAATAATTACATAACTACTCTAACTTAATATCGTTTTTTTTTCTCTAATTGCTTTTTTTTGTTGTGTATGCATTAGTAACACAAAAAAAAAAAAAAAAATTAAAACTTATGGCTTTAAATAATCTAGTATATATTATTTAAACTATAGTAATTGAGTTTGTAAAAAAAATGTAATAATTAAGAACAAACAACATTTTGAGTAGCTCTTGAATTAAGAAGAAGGGCAACAATAAACCCATATAAACCAAGTACCTCTAAAAAAAAAATTAGAATATATTAAACAAAATAAAATAAAATAAAATAAAATATAATAAAATATAATATAATAAATCATATTAAACTCACCAGCAAAAATAAGAATTAAAATCATTCCTACAAAAAGTTTTGCTTGTTGTGCAGTTCCTCTTACACCAGCATCTCCTACTATTCCAATTGCAAATCCTGCAGCTAATCCTGATAAACCTACAGCTAAACCAGCACCTAATTGAATAAACCCAGTAAATAAAGCTTGTTGTTGTTTAAGATCTGAAGAGATTAAAACAGAAACAACTAATCCGTAAATAGCAATAATACCAGCCATAATAACAGGAACAACATCTTGACAGTTAATACATATATGAAATTTATAAAAATATAATACATAAACACAGTTTAAACATACTTTTTACGAGTAAATCTGGTCGTAAAACACCGGATGCGCAAATACCAACACCGGATTTAGCAGTACCATATGCTGCGCCAAAGCCTAATTATTAGTATATATTATAATATAGTATATATTATGATATAATAATATATACTCACATGTAAAAACAATGGCTGAAGTGCATCCAAGAGCACCGAAAAAGGGCTAGAAATTAGTAATTATTCGCATATATGTATATATATAATAAATACATTCATATATGTATGTATGTATGTATGTATGTATGTATATATGTATATATGTATATATGTATATATATATATATGTATATATGTATTTACACATATAAATAAATAAATAAAAATTAACAACATACAGCATAAACAGGACTAAAAGTTAGCATAAATTTTAGCATAAATTTTAGCATAAAACACAAAAATAATCACAAAACTCACCATAAATCTGTAGACATTTTAAATTCCTAACCAAAGACAATAATATAAATAGAAATAATTTATTTACACTGTATTTTTATAATTTGTGCTTGATTTATTTAAAGTATCAAAATCATGAATTTCTATTCAAGTTTCTTAGTAAAATTGATATTTCTGTTGTCATGGTGGCGTTATTTTTATATTTTTTATACAGTATATTACGATTTACTGTATATTAGAAATTAAAATATTTATTTTATTTATTACACTAATTAATTTCATAAATTAAAATGTATCAACTTATAATATATCAGATTATAATATATTAAATTATAATATTGTTAACTTATTTATTATATATGATAAATTATTCTATATTAAGTAAGATTTGTTTTTTTTTTAATGATTTTTATTGTATATTTTCTTTTACTCTTTTTATTATAATTCACTAATTTATGTTTCTATGGAAATAATAGAAAAAATGAGGTTAAATACCCTTTAAACACCTGGGTAATAAGGCGCACAAATTGTGATAACTCTTGTAAATATCCATTTTATACATTTATTATTGTTTATAACTTTAAGTTCTTCAGCTTATCTTTATTTTCATATAATTTTAGCAGAATTTATACTTTTGTTATATAAATTTATCTTTTAGTAATAACTATATGTAATGTCTTTTGTTTTGTTAATCCATTTTAATCCCATTTATTCTCCATTGGTAAACCTTTGAGTGTAACTATGTACTGGAAACTGCCGTAGTTTAAATTTTGTAATTTATTTTTACACCTATGTTGATGCGGATGGTTTGTTTATGCACTTGTAATGAATGAATGTGTATATGAATGTATATGTATATGTATATGTATATGTATATGTATATGTATATGTATATGTATATGTATATGTATATTTATATGTATATGTATATACATATACACATACATTCATATACATGCCATATCTATTTCATAACTACATCTCTACTCCCATTTCCTGTTCGTCATGTACATCATGGACACATATCTGTTTAAGTTAGACAAAAAATCAATAATCCGCATCATTGAGGCGATAGACGATGCCAAATCTGTTGTTAGTTTTGCTACAACATGTAGATATTTATGTCGACTATCAATACCCTTGATTTACAAAAATCCCTGCTTGGACTCCAATAAAAAACTACAAAAATTCACTCAAGCAGTAGTTAATCATGAAGGTTTAGCAAGCTATATAAAAGAATTAAACCTGATTTGTCCAAATCATCATTTCTCCGAATATTACTCACCACTACCACTAGGAAATCACTTAACGTTTTTCAAAAAACTACGTTGTATGGGGAAATTAAAACTTTTAAACAACACAATAATACTAGACGAAATACTTACTCGAGCTGATGAAATCGAATCTTTATTTTTGTATGGATATAATTTAACATATACAAACGCATATAATTGGACAAACAGATGGACAGAATTAAAATATCTGAAAATTGTTTCCGATTATTTGCAATATTCAAGTTTGTTAATTATTGCGATTAAGTGTAAACAATTAGTTAAACTTGACTTATTTGTAACTATTGATGTTAATTTTAATGGATTAAAATTTTTATTTATAAACTTGATAAATTTAAATGAAATTACATTATCCTGTTTTACAACTGGAAATGATTTAATTCAAGCAATTTTATTATTAAAAAATCTCAAGTCCTTAAGACTATATGACTGTGAAAATTTAGATGATGAGTCTTTGTTAAGGATTAAAGATTTTAAATTTCCTTTTTTATTAGAATTTTCTCTTATTGATTGCAAATTAATAACAAATAGGTCCTTTGATAATTTATATTTTTTTTTTCTAAATTTAATTTATTTTGATTTTTCTTTAAATAATTTTAAAGACGAGGAAGAAGCAAATAATGATAATTCTTTAGTTTTAAATGAAGAGAATGAGATCGTAGCAAACTTAAAACGACTTTATTTGAAAAATATTAATATTTCAAATATTATACTTCCGAGAGAATTAAATCATTTCATTTTAGATAATTGCACATTGCATAGCAGCTTGAATTTCAATGATACACACGATTTTGATTGGTCTTTTCTTTCTAATTATCTTTATGTTGAACTTTTAAATATTAAGGTTGATATCAATATATTATTATCTAATTTATCTAGAAAACATAATTCAAATATAAAATTAAAAACAATAAAATTGAAAAATCTTATGGGACATATTAATCTTGAAGTGTTAATAAGGTTTTTTATTGTTAATTCACAATTGAATTTTATATATATGGAAAATATTCATAATCTTGATTATATTTTTTATTACTTGTCTGAATCAGATGGGGAACATTTTACAGGAAATGTATTTATAGATCGAAAGAAATTCATTTTTATATGCAACAAATTTTATTCACTCGAGCATTTTGGACCAGATGAAATTGTTTGGAAAAATGATACTAGAAAGGAAGTAAGGGTATTTTCGATCGATTCTATCAATTCGATAACTTCAAAGGATTCGGTAAATTCTAATTTAAGCCAAAATCAAAATCAAAATCAAATTAAATATAATAAACGTATTTCAAAGGAATCACAAGTAAAGAAAATGGCAGATATTGATGAATTAATTAATTTAAAAACACTTAAAATGAGTGATAGAAAAGATTACTTTAAAAATAAGGAAAAGGAGAATATAACAAGTGATGAAATTTTTGCTATATTTAAAATTAGACTTCACTCGGAGAAAAATTTAATTAAACTAAGTGTGTACTACAATGACTTGCCTTTAGGAAAGCAATCGGTGGACAGATTTGTCAAGGAGTACAAAATCAGAGAAGGGCTAAAGGAAAAGCTGTATGTGATTGTCTATGATAAGATCAAGAGAAAACTCAAGGGGCGTTTACCTGATTGTGATTTTTGCTTTTAATGAGTTGATTCATATTTCATATTGTTTTTTTTTTTTTTTTTTATTTTAAATTTCGGTTATTTTACTTTAAATTACATTAAATATTGCAAAATTATACATACATTATTTATTACATACATATATATGAATACACATCCATATAAACAAAAAAAAAAAAATAACTTAATACACCAATCAAATAAGTAAACTTTCAATTTTGTTCTTTATAGTTTGTATTTGATTTCTCAATTCACTTGCATCATTTGTTGTGATGGAAACAGCAATTACAGGCCTTGTTACACCACATGCTCTTCCTAAAGCAATTTTTGATGGTACAAAGACATAAGGAACGTTTTTATCTTCGCATAGTAAAGGCAAATGTAAAACGATTTCAATTGGTTCAGTATCAGCAGCTAAAATAATAAATTCTGAAATTCCTCTATTTAATGTTTTGGCAGCTTCATTTGCTCCTTTTTTTAATTGTCTGTAGTGACTTGCCTGTTGGATGAGGTCAAGAATTTGTTGTGAAAGGGCAGCGTCCGCGAGTGGGAATGCTGGTAGTTAGTGATTGCATGAGAAGATATTAGAATTAAGAATATAATATAGTATAGTATAATATAATATATAATATATAATATATAATATATAATATATAATATAATATAATAATTACTATAATATAATATAATACAGCATAATATAATATAGTATAGTATAGTATAATATAACAATATATATAATAATTACTATAATTTAATAATATAATAACAAACAAGTGCAAATCAAATTACGCAAGCATACATATATTATATATTATATTATATAGTATTATATATTATATTATATTATTTATTAGATTACTATCATTATTATTATTATAATAGCATATATTATTATTATTATAATAGCATATATTATTATTATTATAATAGCATATATTATTATTATTATAATAGCATATCTTATTATTATTATAATAGCATATCTTATTATTATTATTGTATATTATAGTATATTGTATTATAGTATATTATATTATAGTATATTATCATTATATAGCAGATACATACATATAAATATACATATAAATATACATATAAATATACATACATATACATATACATATACATGATTTATTTATATATTATATATACAACACTATCAAACTTACCTTTAGGATTTATCGAACTCATTGTGTATTATTTTTACTATTTGATATAATTACTATGTGTATTTAATAGAAAAATTTGATTTAATTTTTTATTGTGTTACCCTGTTTGGTTGAGACATATTGGATTTAGTAAAGCAACAGAGTATATACTGTATGGAGTATAATGTGTATAGTATAATATAATATACTATAATATAATATAATATAATATACTATAATATACTATAATATACTATAGTATAATATACTATAATATACTATAATATAATATACTATAATATAATATAATATAATATACTATAATATAATATACTATAATATAATATAATATAATATACTATAATATACTATAATATAATATACTATAATATACTATAACATACTATAACATACTATACTATAATATAATATAATATAATATACTATAACATACTATAACATACTATACTATAATATCCTATATACTACTTAATTAACAATTAATAATCTACCATTCCTAGTGTTTTTGTTATTGCTAACCTCAAATACATATCACTAGTTTTTGTCCCTGGTACTTCATTATTACATAATATTCCCCTTTTATACACATAATTATATTATATAAGCATTTATTTAAGTTATTATTTATTATTTGTTATTTATTATTTATTATTTATTCTTGGTATTTTAGATTATATAATAATTTATTTTACAAACTATAAGAATTTTATCTGTATGGTAAAAACAGTTAGAAAATAGCTTGTAGCGAAAACAAACGGAATACAATTATAATTTAGTATAAATAAACATAGGATCTATAATAAATATACAAGTAAACAATAAAATATATAATAACAATATTTTTTTACAATGATAATGAATTTTTTCATTTGTTAGTTTTTATTATATGAATATTATTTCCTATTTTATAATAGGAAATACACACCCGACTTCTTACCCGTGTATAGTTTAATATTACTAAGATGTTTATTAGTAATAAAGCCACTAAACGTGATTTGATATAATAGTATATTATATAATATATATTATATATACAATATAATATACAATACAATACAATTAAACTCCAACTTTCTATATAATACGCAGCAACATAGATTAAACGTTGAAAAACAACCAATAGGAAATAATATTCGCACATAATAAAGTAGCTTAATTGAATATCAAATTAATTAGTGCATGTAAATAGAATAATAGTATGAAATATAGCGAAAATTAAACAATTAATTCAACTAGTGCATTTAGATAATTATAAATAACCTACAGATAATAGCAAATAGTAATAAATAAAAATAAATAAAAATAAATAAATAATATAATAATAATATAATAATAACATAATAATAATAACATATATAAACAATAATAACTACCGCAATTAATTAATTAATTAATTAATTAACTGCATATATACTAAAATATATATTTATTTATTCACTGTAGATTTTGTATTAGGAACTTACGGTAAATATTGTTAGTAAATAATAAATTATAATTTGTAAACTTATTAATTGTAAATTTATTAATACAATAAAAGTGTAAATTTAAAACATTCCTCGACGCATTATTATATCACAATCAAGAGGGGTTCAACGGTATACTAACGTTTTTTTGGATTTTTTGAATATTTTTATTATTATTATTATTATTTATTATTTATTTATTATTTATTTATTATTTATTTATTATTTATTATTTTCCATTTTTGTTCAGCTATTAATAATCTGTACTTTTTATTCCAATTTGGTATAGTCATAACGTTTGTGACTTTGTTTTTTTAAAAAAAAAAAAAAATACTATAAAATTTAAAGTATATAAATATATAATATATAATATATAATATATAATATATAATATATAATATATAATATATAATATATAATATACAATATATAATATACAATATATAATATACAATATATAATATACAATATACAATATATAATATAAATAAAATAACAACAAAACAATCATGGCTATCGAAGATAATTACAATCCTCATATTACTCAATATGTATCCTACCTCAGAGCAACTGAATCATCTGATCCTGTGCCTTCGTTCGATGAATTTCTCGAACTTATGTCTCGTTCTGATTTAAGCTCTAATACTGCTTATACTTCTAACTTCATGGTCGACCCTAGTTCTGATTCAGGGTCTAGTTCCCCTGAATCTAATCATCTTATGGAAACAAATTATGTTTTGAGATCTCATGGTCCTGATATACCTAGTCTCTCTTTGGACTCCAATTTTCAAAATGAGCCCGATTTCCCTTCCCGTTATAACATCCCCTCCTATAATCCTTTTCAACATAGCACTTCTCGATCTAGCACTTCCAGATCCAATACTTATCAACATAACTCTCACCAACCTAACTTTCACCAACCTAACTTTCACCGACCTAACTTTCACCAACCTGATTCTCACCAATCCAACTCTTACCAACCTAACTCTTATCCATCTAATTCTCACCAACCTCACTCTTATCAACCTAATTCTCACCAACCTCACTCTTATCAACCTAATTCTCACCTACCTAACTCTCACCAACCTAATTCTCACCTACCTAACTCTCACCAACCTAATTCTCACCAATTCAACTCTTATCAGTCCAACTCTCACCTATCCAACTCTCATCCATCACACTTTTACCCGTATAACTCTTTTAGTTCAAACCCTTCTGGTTCAAACTCTTCTAATACACACTTTTCCCATCCAAACTTTCCTAACCCAACCTTCTCTCATCCAACTTTTCCTAATTCAGCCTCTTTTAATCTAAACACTTTCAACTCGGAATCTTCTAATTCAACCTTTTCCCATCCAAACTTTTTTAACCCAACCTTCTCTCATCCAAATTTTCCTAATTCAGCCTCTTCTAATTCAACCTTCTCTCATCCAAATTTTCCTAATTCAAACACTTTTAACTCAAACTCTCACTCTAATTCAAGTACTTTTAATTTAAACTATTCTAACGCAAACTCTTCTAACGCAAACTCTTCTAATTCCAACTCTGACTTTAATCCAAATGTTCGTTTCAATTTCAACTCAGGTTCTAATTCCAATTCTGCTTCTAGTTCAAATCTTGGTTTTAAATCAAACACTTTAAATTCAAGCTCTGGTTTTAGCATGAACACTTCAAATTCAAACTCTTCAAACTCTGGTTCTAATCCAAACATCTCAAATTCAAATTCTTCAAACTCTGGTTCTAATCCAAACTCCTCAAATTCAAACTCTTCAAACTCTGGTTCTAATCCAAACTCCTCAAATTCAAATTCTTCAAACTCTGGTTCTAATCCAAACTCCTCAAATTCAAATTCTTCAAACTCTGGTTCAAATCCAAACTCTTCAAACTCTTCAAATTCTTCAAACTCTGGTTCAAATCCAAACTTTTCAAACTCTTCAAATTCAAATTCAAACTTTTCAAATTCCAACTCTGGTTCAAATTCAAACTCTTCAAACTCTGGTTCTAATCCAAACTCCTCAAATTCAAATTCTTCAAACTCTGGTTCAAATTCAAACTCTTCAAATTCAAATTCAAACTTTTCAAATTCCAACTCTGGTTCTAATCCAAACTCTGGTTTTAATCCAAACTCTGGTTCAAATTCAAACTCTTCAAACTCTTCAAATTCAAACTCTGGTTCTAATCCAAGCTCTTCAAATTCAAATTCTTCAAACTCTGGTTCAAATTCAAACTCTTCAAACTCTTCAAATTCAAACTCTGGTTCTAATCCAAGCTCTTCAAATTCAAACTCTGGTTCTAATCCAAGCTCTTCAAATTCAAATTCTTCAAACTCTGGTTCAAATTCAAAGTCTTCAAATTCAAATTCTTTAAACTTTTCAAATTCCAACTCTGGTTCTAGTTCAAATTCTTTAAACTTTTCAAATTCCAACTCTGGTTCTAATTCAAACTCTGGTTTTAATTCAAATTTTTCAAATTCAAACTCTTCGAACTCTGGTTCAAATTCAAAATCGTCAAATTTAAAATCGTTAAGTTTAAAATCGTTAAATGCAAAATCTTCAAATTCAAAATCGTCTAATTCAAAATCGTCAAATTCAAAATCGTCAAATTCAAACTCTGGTTCTAAGCCAAACCCTTCAAACTCTTCAAAATCCAATTCTGGTTCCAAATCAAAATCTTCTGATTCAAAAATTGGTTCCAACGCAAACTGCTCTAGGTCGGACTCTACTAGTCTAATATCTGGTTCTAACTCAAATTCTACATCAGAATCTAACACTAACGAACCTCAATCTGCTTTTAGGGCACCCAACTCGGGATCTGAGTACGATTCTAATCCCGAGTATTCTGATATAGAAATGTCTGATTCGGACGATGAAGAGTTGCGTGCACTTATTGCTGAAAGAGATGAAACTCGTAAAGTTCTTCATCTTATGGAACAATGTATGGAGATCGCAAGGACATCAACAGATAGAAATACTGTTACAATGTACATGATGATCTCCTCTTCCTTAGCCAGAAGTATTACCCATAATAATTAACTAAATTTTCCAATTTATTTAAAATTTTTCTCTAGTGACAATTTTTTTTACGTTTTTACATTTTTTTTTTTTTTTTTTTTTTTTTTTTTTTTTTTTTTTTTTTTTTTTTTTTTTTTTTTTTTTTTTATTTTTTTAGTTTATAGTTTGGTGTTTATATTGATTAAAAAGTATATTGTTAATAAAGATTTGTTTATTTGATACATTACTGTAATAAAGTAAATCTTACCATGTACTTACTATATAATAATAATAAAAATGAGGGATATATTATATAATATAATATATAAAAGCATATTACAAAATTACATCTACTAAATTTTACTATCTCCTACTCTAATTGATATATAATACTATTAATAATGACACGATAACTTTAATAAAATTAACAACAAAATTACTATATATATAAACTACAGTAAACTAAAAAGACTATCTAATAATACTAAATAAATATAATATACATTAAATACACAAAAATAGAAATAATAAAGCATCAGGATAACAAATTAAAATAGTAGATAGTTTAAATACAAGCGTTGAAAACGCCTCACAGAAGTCTAATTAAGTCACAATATTAGTTTATTTAATTTTAGTGTCATTATATTATATTTATTTACTTAGGTTCCTATCGGAACATATAATCTAATTATACTATTATAGTATTACTAGTTAATTATAAGACTTACAAAGTTAGATGAAAAAAATAAATATTTAATATTTAGTATTTAATCAGAATGGGAGAAAAATAAAGTGAATAAGTAATAAACAATATGTATAATAAAGATATACTAAATAATATGTGAAGTATAATATAATAATTTACCAAACATGAAGTTTTTATTAGTTCCGCTTAAAACCTCAAAAAATAACTAAAGGTCCATCTTATATGAGTACCTGTCATAGAAACCGCATTTTTTTATGTTATTTATAGAAAGTATCAAATGGCTTTCTTTTTTTTTTTTTTTTTTGCTGAAAAACTGTATACAAACAATAGTTTTGTGTATGTACTAATTATAATGTGAAAGACTTACATTTATAATTTATAAAAAAAGCTTTATAATTTATAAAAAAAGCTTTGTAGAATCTATTATTTTTATTATTTATGTCAGTTCCGTAAACTCAAGTATTTTATTTTGTAAAAAATTTGTATAAATAAATATTTTTCTACTTATATAATTCTTATATTATATATTGTATATTACTAATATTACCATTTATATAACTACATAAAACTAAATCAAGTAAACGAAAGCAAATAATTTTATTAAGGGAATTATTTTTGATTACTTTTTTTCCAAACTTCTCTTATATCTTTCTTCCAAACATTATAAGGACGAACAGGAAGTGTTTCAGTTTTCTTTGTTGACTCTGGAAATCCATTAGAAGTATGACTAATAGATGTATTTGATTTGTTTCCAGTGTTGATACTTTTGTTTACAGAAACAGTTTTGTTAGTGCATTTTGATTTAATTGTGGGTCTAGAATTAATTGATCTTGTCACATTAGTATCATTAACGTTTTCAAATTTCTTTTCAATTTTATGAACAATTGAGTTAGTTTTAGTAACTCCAGAATAACTAACTTTTATATTTTTTGAATCATTACCAGATTCAAGAAGAGATTTAATATCAACGGCTTTTACAGGTTGCCTAATCTGATTTTGAATCATATTTTCAGAAGTAATATTATCTTTTTTTGTAGAATTATTATTAACCAATATAGAAGCATAGCTATAAGGATTTTGTTCTTTTACAGTTGTAGATTTTGTTTGAGTTTGTGTTTGTGTTTCATTTTTAGTATCTTTATTATCTTTAAAATAATCACATCCATCATTAATGGCATCCCATTTCTTTTGCCAAGCTTCAGATTCCATATCTTCCTCAGGTTCTTCTTCAGGAGTTTTTTCATCTTCAAAAATATTATGATCATAGAAACAATAAGATTTATTTGAGCAACGACCAAAATTTTCCATTTTAGGACAAGGAAGATATCTTTTACTTTCTCTAAAATAATAAATTGTATTAAATCTAACTTGATGATAATTTGGAGACCAACTTGATGGAATAATATAAAAACTTATAACATTACAAGATGGACAACAAGCATGATTTTCAACACAAGAATTTCTCCAATTTTTAATACATGAATAACAAAAAGCATCAAGACAATTTTCTAATAAACCATAAGTTTCAGGATAACAACCACATAATCCACATGGCTCTGGATCTTTTTTTCTACCATCTGCAAAATAATATTCATTATAATGTGCAAATTTACAACTTTTACCAAATCGACAATAACCTTTAGAAAAATTACGACAAATTTTAATACCTTTATAATGAGTTGAAGAAAAATGATCAATTTCTGCAGGAATAGGTTTTAAATATGATGTAAATAATGAATCATTTGATTCATTACCTTCTTTTACAAGTTTTTTTTCAACTGTAAATCCATGTCCAGTAAAAAAACGATCAATAAATTCATCTTCCTCTTTTAATAATTGTTCTTTACTTTTTTTTGGTTTATTAAGATATTCATTAGAATTTAAATACTTCCTTGTATTTTTTTTTAATTTAAGAACATCTCGATTAATAATTCGAACTAGCATATAATCGTCTGGATTAAGTTTTGAATCTTCTCTGTAGTTAAGGTGGTTCATTTTGTATAGTAGGATGAATAAAGGAAAAACAGAATGATGAAAATAAATAGAAAAATGAAAATAAAAATAGAAATAAAAATAAAAATAAAAATAAAAATAAAAATAAAAATAAAATAAAAATAAAAATAAAAATAAAAATAAAACAAAAACAAATAGAAAAATAAAAATAAAAATAAAAATAAAAATAAAAATAAATAGAAAAATAAAAATAAAAATAAAAAAAAAAAAGAAATAGAAAAAATAGTTATATTTATATAAATAAATAAATAAATAAAAAAAAAACAGCTTAGTGTCTATACGCTCTGTTGTTATGTTTGCTTATGTAACTGATTATTCATGTTGTGTGATTATATTTATAGAAATAAATAAAAATAAAAATAATAATAATAATAAATAAATAAATAATAAATAAATAATAAATAAATAAATAAATAAATAATAAATAAATAATAATAATAATAAATAAATAAATAATAAATAAATAAATAATAAATAAATAAATAATAAATAAATAAAAATAATAATAATAATAATAATAATAAATAAATAATAAATAAATAAAAATAATAATAATAATAATAATAATAAATAAATGCTAACTAAATAAATGCTAAATTCTAAATGCTAAATAATAATAATAACAATAACAATAACAATAATAAATAAACGTAAAAGAAAATTTATTATATAGGGTTTGGCTTTCTGTGTGATTTCTTTTAATAATTAACGTTTCATTGCGTTTGTTTGTACACCCCACAAGTTAATAGTGTAGAAAATTATTTTCTATTTTTAGAGCAAACATAATACATAGCGTTTTTATTTTTTTTTATTTTTTTATGTGATAAATTTCTTAGACTTGAAAGTTTAAAGAAACTCTTTTACTACAGTGTTAGTTTTGAAATTATTATACGTTTAAATTACGTGTCGTTAAGTAGAGTGTAGTATGAACTATACTTATTTATACTGTTTGTTATTTTATGTTATACTTATTTATACTATATTTTTTATTTAGTGTTGTGTTTATTATTATACTATACTGTATTTAATATTGATTGATTGCATTTATTATTTTTATTTTTATTTTTATATCTGTTTATCTTCTATAGCTACATTTTGATTAATAAATACAAATATAAAGTAAATCAAGTTCTCAATTATTTAAAGCATTACGTTGTATAACAAATATACTAATAGTTATGATACCCCGCAATAAATATTTCACTAAGATTCACTATGTATTATCTATTATTTATTCATTCGTTGTTTTACACTTTCAATTGGTCAATAAATTGGTATCCTAGTAATACTATGAACCAATAGTTTTTTCATTTCATATAAATAGATAACAATACTATAAAAAAAAAAGATAGTGTCAAATTAACCAATTAAAAAAAATGAACAAACGCTTTTAAACACAGTCACATTTAGTTTCATAACAACAAAATGGTTTCTCCAGATTATAAAAGATCTTTTATCTCTGTTTTTTTTTTTTTTTTTTTTTTTTTTTTTTTTTTTTTTTTTTTTTTTTTTTTTTTTTTTTTTTTTTTTTAGTTATTATTTATTATTTATCTTTATACTTCTAATACAAGAAATAAAACTTTTACTACGGTAAAGGAAAAATAAGGCATAAAAATATCTAAAAACTCCCTCTAAAAGCTGTCCAAGTAAAATAAGATTAAGATTTATAAGGGCAAATCTATTGAAAAATAAAATTTTTTTCGTCTATCTGTTTTTATAGGTACTTAATCTTGATTTGCACAGTTCTTAGGGTGAGTTTTTAGCTACTTTTATGCCTTATTTTTTCTCTACCATAGTATTTGGAGTATTTGTTTGTAGTTTGTATTTTTGTTTAGTATATAGTTAATAAAATGATTTACTAGTCTGAAATATATACATACACATACACATACACATACACATACATATACATATAAATACACATACACATACACATACATATACATATAAATACACATACACATACACATACATTTATAAATTTATATACATACACATACATTTATAATTTATATACATATACATACACATACATTTATAAATTTATATACATATACATACACATACATTTATAATTTATATACATACACATACACATACATTTATAAATTTATATACATATACATACACATACATTTATAAATTTATATACTTATACATACACATACATTATAATTTATACACACACATACAAATCTGACTCATTCACATAACTAATATATCGCTATTTTATTTTATATTGAATGTAATATTATATTATTTTCTATTATATATTTATAACAAATAATTTTTAAAGTGTATTCTAAATAAATATTAAACAGTATAATTACTTCCAATATACAAGATAGTATACAGATAATATACAAGATGCTAGATAAATAGCTATGAAAACTATATGAATTTATTTAAATTCGTATAAAATATTAATACAGAATATTTAATTTATAATTTGTTTATTATTATTATTATTTATTTATTATTATTATTATTTATTTATTATTATTTATTTATTATTTATTTATTATTTATTTATTTTTACTTATTATTTATTATTTATTATTTATTATTTATTATTTATTTATTTTTATTTATTTTTATTTATTTTTATTTATTTTTATTTATTTTTATTATTATTAATTATTTATTTATTTATTTATTTATTTATTTATTTATTTATTTATTATTATTATTATTATTATTTATTTATTTTTATTTATTTTTATTATTTACTATTTATTAATCAATTATTTTGCTCTCAATAGAGTAAAAACTAATTCTACAGTTGACCGTAAAATAAACGAAATTCATAATGGAAAATACGAAGTTTACGCTACAGAAGTAAACCTGAATCACATAATAACTATGGAAACAAATCACCACTATTATTAGCATACTAATAGCAGTTATAGCATACTAATAGATAGCAGTTATAGCATACTAATAGCATATTAAAGCATACTAATAGCATATTAAAGCACACTAATAGCATATTAAAGCACACTAATAGCATATTAAAGCATACTAATAGCATATTAAAGCATTCTAATATTGGTTATTGTCGATAGTATTTACTCTATACTCTCTAATATACTGTTCATATTATCATTTTATATATCACATTCTTATCCAACCTAGTCTAGAATTTACAGACAGCCGCAGTTAGAATACGATAGTGGTGTGATTTTTAATAAACTATAATACAAAATAATACGAAAAATGTGATAAGATTCCCCTCATTTAACCATTTAAAGTAGCATTTAGTTTGCAACAATATCACACTAGAGAACCAAATATTTTCTAAAAATAATTCTTCAGCAGACTATAAATAAAATGCATCATCCTGTTTTGAAAAAAAAAATTTTTATTCTCAATTATTTATTTAAATAGTTAAGAAGAATTAAAATACATAAAAAACTATTTAATCAATTGAGTTAAACAAAATAAGCACTATATACATAAAATAATGAGGTGGGTTTTTTATTATTTCATTTATCTTTTTTTTTTTTTTTTTTTTTTTTTTTT